>JAFBJR010000892.1:572151-818037 GCA_016785285.1 Brachirus orientalis
AAGCTGATTCATCTTCACTTTGACTGACAGTTTGAGATGGACTCAAACACCCCATGCTTCAAACATTTGCACACTGGGCATCCTTTAAAAGCCACTGCATTATGTTGTAATGGCAGTAATTGAAGGGATTTTTTCATTAATCATCTCTACCGCCACCCACCACAGGTATGAAAGAAAAAAACAAACAAAAAAAACTTCCTTCCTATGTATTAATGATGCATATTGTGCAAAATAAACCATGAAACTTTCATGGTGAAGGAAAAGAGAATATCAGTTGTATATTTCTGACTAAATTAGATTAACCTGATCAGAATCATTGTGACAGGAGACAGTCACAGCTGCTCTAAAGTTAAGATTCCACTTTAGATGACATTGAATTTTTGAGCTGGGATTTAATTTAAAAAAAAAACTCTAATCAGTCTAATCAGGGGTTTGTTCTTACGAAGTCATTGACACAGAAAACTGAGAAAGGTTCTCTCAAATTCAGCCTGTCAGTTAGTAAGATATACTGTAATTATGACCATTGACCATGAACAGATTAACCTCCTGCTGTGGTAAACACACCTGGATGTGCTGCTGGCTGACGTTTAGAGGTTTCTCTGAAATGCTCAGATTCATCAGCAATCACCATCAACCTTCACCACTAACATGTGGTCCCTCTGATGATCAATACAGGGATATGATGACAGCAAGACATGATTAATAAATGAACTGATATTCTGATTTAAAAACCTTGTCCTGTTCATGACCCATACATCCATCCATCCATCCAGACATAGTGGCAAAAATCTTTTTCCAAGCTACATTTTCAGATTCCTCCTGTGAGGACCCAGTGGAGATCCTAGGCCTGATTGGATATGCACTTTGCCCTGGAATCCTCCCATGCCATCTCAACACTTCTGGCAGCTCTTCCTCCTTGTGAGCAGCAGTCAGTCCTTTCCATGTCCAGCAAGCTACTGAATATATAGAGAGAAATTCATGACTGCAATGACAGTTGTGCCAATTAGCTCACCTGTGGCTGCTTTCATGAGCCATCCTCACACCTGCACTCCCTCATGCAGCTGACTGCCAGCCACACCCACCTCCACAATCTGAAGAACATTTGCATCTATAAAGGACCTCAAAGAATCAGCAATTATGCTGCTGCTGCTGTTGTTCTTCTTGTTGTTGATGATGCTGATGGTTGAAAAGAGGAGGACGCCATCTGATAGCAACCACACAACAGTCACACAGATGACTCACTCAGAGATGAAATCGCAAGTGACAGCAGCTGGTGGGGTCAGAATCCAGAGAGCCGGTTCATGTTTTCAAAACATGACATCATGTTTTATGATGTCATGTACAGTAATGATGCTCATTGATCATGGACAGTCTGTGAGACTCAAGACGCAGCAATTAACCATGAGTCACAGCTGAAATTACTACTCAAACCTGATGGTTCTTAAAGTTGACTAATACAGTGCATCTGTATTAATACCAATCAAACTCTAACACTGGAAATACATACTGACGTACTGTATGTGTCAGTGAGAGAAGAACGGCTCTGACACGATCCTCTATATCACTTTGCTTATTTTCTTGCTCCTCAAACCTCCACGAGTTTATTTCTGGAAAGTCCCTGCTAACAAGACAGCTCAGTGTCAGTTGTATCAGTGTGTGTAATTAAGGCTGGGCTCTGCAGATAGACTCATCACTAAATGGAGAATCCCCCTCGATCAGTCTGCTTTCTCGTTTCCATGCACTCCTCTCTGGACTTCTCTTGACAATAAATTTTTCAATTTGCTCCCCCCCTGAAAAGATGTAAAGCTTAAAGGGACAAAATCAGAGGTAGGCAGGAAAAAAAATCTAAATCAGTGAGGAACTGCTGCAACGTAACAGATAAGAGGAGAAAAGAGGAGACATTATTTAAAAAGAAAGCATTATTACTATATTAAAACATTGCTCCAGATGCTGGACTGTAAACTTTGAAAAGCTCTTCCAGACATTCTCTTACCTTTTTTCTGAGGAAATGACAGATGTGATGGAACGGTCTGATTTAAACTTATTATTTTTGGTTTTCTAGACCTCTGTCCTAGGAGGTGATGGGGAAATGTACATTTGTCATGCCAAAAGCAAGCCAGGCTATTTTTAGGTACTGGAAATGTGTCATTTATGAGGTATGATGCAGCAATACTGTTTGTTATGATAGAGGAGAAAGGGTACACCATACAATTGTAAGGCAGAAGAGATGGAAATGAGAGCTTGGCATTCAACATGGGGAATAATTAAAACACAAACACATACATGTGAACACATCTTAATTATATTATTCTTGAAGACTGAAAACGCAGGACTCACTAGACTTAGTGTTAATTAACAACAATAATTGGTAATAAATTAACAGGACAGGTGTAATCATGAAACATATTGATCAGATAGAGACTAGCCTTTATAAAAAACAGAATACAAGACATTCACTCACCAAGGCCAAATTTGTCCAGCTCATGATAAAAAGCAGTCTGCCAGCCTGCAAAGTGTATATATAAGACACCATAAATGTGTCAGACTTTTTTCCCCACATAAAAATCCTTACAGAATTTAGTAATAATCATTCATCAATTTTTACATAATCTGAAAATCATCCTAAGTAGACATGGGTTTAAACACAGCAAAGCTCAGGGGAAAAGCATAACAAATGTGGATTCTGCCATTCAGGACCTGAGATCACTAAAGGGGTTTGAGTCAATCATGTGCTACAGTCACCAGAAAACAGCCCAACTGTATACAATGAGAGACTTAGTGCTGTCTCACAATATTGTAAATAAAATATCATCTCAGGAAATATTTGTTGGCAGAACTGTGTTTTCCTCCTTAGAAGAGACTTGAGGAATCTATACTAATGTGCACTGAGGTTGTTCTACAGTCTGAGTTAGTCACTCAGTGATTCTAGTCATTTGCCACGGAAGGAAATAGGTGGGTTCAATAGGTAACTACTTTATTGATTTCAGGGGGGGAAGTTACAAGTGTAGCAACACACTTACCATACAACACACCATAATAACACAACAGTGCCATAGAGAAACAACGAGCAATGTGAGACCGATGGCATAGAAACAAAGTTGTGTCAGACAAAAACAAATGTCATAGCATTTAAATATGTCAGTTACAACAATAATTATCAGAATGATATATACATGCACTCAGTGGCAACTTCATTAGTTAAACTGCCTATTAAGGTTCATGTGGTTTTCTGCTCCAACACATGAGCTTCAAGGTTTTCCATGTTGTTCATTCAGAGATGGTCTTTTGAGTTACTGTTGCCTTTCTGTTATTTTAAATCAGCCTCACCATAATTGTCTGAACTCTGACATCAACAAGGCATTTTGACCCAAGAACTGCTGCTCACTGGATATTTTCTTTTTTTTTCCCGACCATTCTCTGTAAACCTGAGAGTTATTTCAAAAAGTCAGACCAGCCCGTCTGGCACCAACAGCCACATCACATTCAAGTCACTTTAATCACCTTTATTCTCTATTCTGATACTCAGTTCAAACTTAAGCAGGTCATCTTGACCATCTATATTTCTTAATGCATTAAGTTGCTGCCATGTGATTGGTTGATAAGATATTTGAATTACCATGTGGTTAAGCAGGTGTACCTAAAGAAGTAAGCAGCAAAAAGGCAACACTATGAATTGTAGAGCAAAAAAATGTCAAAGATTAAGCAAACAACCCTTAAGGACTTGCAGACATGGTAACTCAAAGACAAAGAAGAATACTGTGGTTGTGTTTATTAACTTAAGTGCCCGCAAGGAAACTTCATAAACCTGTGACAGTGAGTGATAGTGTATGAAACCATCAGTCTGTTTTGAAGTTTGTCTTGAGTTGAATAGAATGAACTCCTTTTTTCATTTGTGTGGCTGTGATTGAACCATCTCGGTCAATGTTGTTGTTTTCCTTTGATACCAAGAAGCCAAAAAAGTGAGAAAATGCAGGTTTCAAGCAAACTGGAGAAACATTTGAACCCTGATTATGTGATAAAGATTTATAATTCAGAGGCCTCCTTGACATATTTAGCTTTGAGACAATCGAATCCGTAAATATAGTCATTTCATGATTCATCAATCATGGAATCGCCTCATGCCCTCAAAACATCCAGAGGAGCAAATCAAAACTGAAAAGTGGCTGCAGCAGAGCTTTATGCCTTTGCTTCGAAGTGGCGGCTCTGAATGACATAGAATGGCTGGTTATTGTGAATGAAATGTTAAATTGGTGTCTTAGTCATTAAAAGTAGTGAAGAGAGACGTGAGTCATGCAGCCTCCAGCACAATCAAAGCTTCCTGCTCCTCCATCTCTGTCACTGCTGAATGGACCCAAAACAGGCGGCTCAGAAACAGGCAATCAATGTGGTGAGAGGGATAAGTCAAGCACAGGAGTGAGGACAACACATGAGCCTCAGCGGCACAGCTATTTTGTCTGTTCAGATTATGTGTAATCCTCCAGCCTTACTTTGTATTTGTAATGATATCAAACTGAGGCTGTGCAGAACATGTTGGTGAGTTACACAAAATGGTTTTAAAAAAGTAAGAAGTTTGCTCTGCAGTTTGGCTCCTCCTTTACAAACACATTCTCTGATTACGCTCAAAGTGCTTTTTCCTTTTAGTTTTCAGGTTAATGGTGATGCTGATTGTATAGCATCAATAAATCAACATCAGCATCCTCCATGATATAATTTTCTTCATTAGCACCGTAACAAGAGTTCAATTTACAGTATATCATTATAGTATTTAAGCACATATACAGTTTGAGATATGTGTTTTGTTTTCTGCTGACGAACAAGTTTACACAATTAACAGGGGCCTTCAAATGACTGACTCTGCAGCAGAAGTCATTTTCTACCTATTCTTCACAAATACAATTAAATGTGACTCCACTCATTATTGTTTGTTTAAGTGGCTTCAAACAATGACTTGATCTCATCAGCTCCTTCACACCAGACACACCAGATTTGCTGACCTTCACAAATGCTGCTTTGGTTTTACATCAGAGAAAAGGTAACAAAGACGCATATTCTCGGCGCTGGTTGGTTTTCTTGGTCATTTGCAGGATGAAGTGATGGAGGATGAAGAGGCTGCAAATGCCACTCTGGGTAATAACAGAAAAGTGACACATTTACTGAAGTTGGAATACACATAACGCAATGCTCTCTGACGCCACTGAAAAACATTATTACTGTTACAGTGTAATTCGTTCTGTGATGCTGCAATTGTTGCAGTCTCGTTTTAAACGAATCCAAATCACAATCAGCCAGTTGTCTCCATGCTCATCAAACTTCGCCGGACATCGCTTCACAATCTGCCAAGTAACGAGTAATTCGTTACTTCAAGAGTAACTGAAGCTGTTGGGTTTTTTTTTTGAGCCATAGTTTGCCCAGCAACTTTTACGGTATGACTCACCCAAAGCTGCTGTTACGCATGACAAAGAAGGAGAGAGGGAAAAAAAAATCAAAGGATAAGGTGGAGCGAGCAAATGGCAGGAGTACGATAAAAAGGTGTTTTGGCGCGGAGGAGCCACAATTTCGCAAGTAGATATTGCCACATGCTGCCGATCCGCGTCAGGACCATGCAGAGCTCCAGGCTGCTGAGCGGCGCGCTCCTCTGCGCGCTGCTGCTGCTCTCCAGCGCCGTTGGATTCGAAGTGATGGACACCGAGTCCGAGGAGGAGCTGAGCCCGAGAGCGCTGCGGGACTTCTACCCCAAAGGTCCGAATCTGACGAGCGAGAAGCAACTGGTAAGATTTTGTATGATCACCGTCCAACAAAGGTTAAGGTTTTGTTTTGGTTTGTTTTTGCATGTTAGTTGTCTTAGTTTACCAAAACTCAATTTAAAAAAAATGAATAAATGTTTTTTCTTGTGCACTCGACAATGTATTGGTCATAAATTTGTGTCATTTTAAGGGAATTATTATTATTGTTGTTTTTGCGTAAGTATGGTATTTTCATTGTATTCCATGCCCATACCCAACCATATAACGATTTTCTCTTATTGCATTATTTATTTTATATTTTCTTTCTGTATAATGTGAATTACTGAAAGAAAAAAAACAGTTTTGGTGCGTTTGCAGCTTGGAGCCCTACAAGAAGTTCTTGAAAAGCTGCAGACTAAGCGACTGCCTCTGTGGGAAAAGAAATTTGGACAAGTCCCAACGGTACTGCACTGCATGCACATGTGAATATTGTATTTATAGATGCATGTATGGATATGTGTGGCAGCAGCAGGTCGATGGAGTAAATCTAACCCCCCTCCCCCTGTCTCTCTCTCTCAGTGTGATGTTGGGGAGCAGTGCGCAGTGAGAAAGGGAGCACGGATCGGTAAGATGTGCGACTGTCCCCGGGGAGCGTTCTGCAACTTTTTCCTGCTGAAGTGCTTATGAGCCTCGTCAGATCTGAAATGAGATGGACGGAAACAGAAGGAAAAAAGAAAAAGAAAAAGAAAAAGAAAAAGAACTGCCACCCGATTTACTTTGTGATTATTGTCTTATTTTTTGTATGATGCAGCAGAGCTGAGCATGTGCGCCAAACTGTCTCTCCATTACCAAAAAAAAAGAAAAGAAAACAAACAAACAAACAAACAAACAAACAGAAAAGCTACATGTCATGTCTGTAAGGATAGTGTGATGTCAGACAGGATGCACACTTACTGTAAATATTCAGAACCACTTCATGTGTGTAGTAGACCCACAGGACCAGTGTTAAGAAATCACCCATAATAAACTCACCTGCAGGACCACATGCACACCAAAGTGTGAAAGTGCAAACTTCTTTTGGAACAACGTGAAATCTGCCATTTGAACCTGTACTGTTTTGTTTGTGTACTTGTGTGACTCAAAGCAACAACATGAATAAACTGTGGATCATCTTGTTTTTGTAAAGCAGCGGAGTGGCGGCATATTCTTTACGCATCTGCCGATTCATGTCAACACTGCAGGTTAGTGAGAGATGTATGCCTTGGTCTCTTGCAACCTCAATCCAGTATCAAAGCTGTATGATGACGACGATTGTTTCAATGGGTTTCAAACAGTATTCAAAACCATGGTGTGACGTCACATACCGGGTGGGTTGGAGTGGCTCCATTGATAAAAACAGGGTGGGGTCTTGTTCTTTGAAACCTGCAAAGGACAATGAGACATGAAAGTTCTATTTGACCTCCTACAGTCTTTGAATGCAGATTTCGTGACATCAAACTGAAAATAGCCAGTATGAAAACTATTTATGCATAGGTTTATCAGAAATGTAGGTGAGGCATATCTGGATGGGTTTGCAAGTCCCTGCACTCAAGGTGATGCCTATTTCAAGTTTCACTTTGATGTTTGAGCTTCACAAATTGCCTTGATATTAAGCTCCTGAAGGGATGGAATTGTGTTTTAAATAAAACCCATTTTCTTTTACATATTCTGCCATTGTTTTTAACTTTTTTTTTTTTTTGTCCTCGTTCGAACTATTGTCTATATTTGTCAGTACATGGTTTTTTTTTCATTCTTTTTCTGAATTCAACACGTGTACGGGTCCACAGCGACATCGCAGCTTGTTTGGAGCCAGTCACAGTCCAGCATTAAAACATGAATGAAGTGAGAATGATTTAACCCACAGGGCACAGACACAGAGAAATTACTTTTCAGTGAAGCATTCTGTGTAGAAAGGAAATGACAAACCTTTGGTTATGTTCTGCAGTTTTCAAATTTGGAGAATTAACAAGTGTAACTGAGAGCATTGAGCTATAATCTAAAGGTTTTCTTTATTCAAAGAATGTTTTAATTGGTCACATCACCAACCCTGTAAATAATCGACAACCTCCTCCATCCCCTTGGCCACAGCTGCCTGACACAGGCCTTATACTCATGTTGTATCTATATTACAAACCCAAGTTCATCACTTGTTGCTTGTTTTCAAATATTCACAAAGCTGCCATGAAGTGTTTTGCTTTAAATGTCCAGAAAACAGAAATGTTGTGGCAGCATATGTGAAAACAGTATGAAATACCGTAGCTATGCACCAGATTTTCAACTTTCACCCCAGTAGATTTGTCCTACAGCTACAGTGATTTTGCATATTCTGACTTAAATTACAATCAGCAGGAGTACCTGAATTCATGCACAATTTACATGGCACATTTGGAGAGTGAGAGCCTAAAAGATTTACTGTGGAACAGAGATGTTCACACCAACCATCACATGTTTTAACTCCTGTAGAAAGAATGGTTCTGGTTGACTGTCATGGGAGATTTTGAACTGGAATTAAATCGGTTAAATCAGGGTTCATTTACTTTTTGTGCCAGCACTTTAAATGTATGATGGTTCAGTTCAGTAAAGACATGAAAGGTAATTGACTTGTGTCTGTCTAGATTCAAGTCAGAATTCTTGAATCTAGACAGCCGGTTGTGTCACCCATGCATGTATTGTGTTGCCGCCATGTGACTGGCTGATAAAATATTTGTGTGAACAAGTAGTTGAACAGTTGTACCTAAAGAAGTGGTTGTTAAGTGGATATGGCGTGTGTTAGTGAAACGAAGTTGATCAACTTCTAGATTCATTTGATAAACGATGGTATACCACTGACTAAAGTTTCCCCCAGTGTTATTTTTCCAGCTCACTGATGTTTCGGTTGACCTGAAATCTCAAGCCCTACGTGTTTTCGTATTTCACGTCCCTGTGCCCATCCTATCCGACTTTCCCCTCTGCTGCTGCCTGTCAGCAGTCATCAGTAATACCAGCTTTGTGTAGCTGGGTATGTGTACACTTACCCACAAGACATCTGGGAGATCAACCTGGAGCTAAAAACATGATTACATTATGTCCTTTCAAACACCCAACTGATGCCTTTTCCTTTTCCCCCCCCACGTTATTTCCAGGAAAAGCTGTTTTCGTCATCAAGCTTTCACTGACAGGTGACGTGAAGGACAGACACTGTGCTTCACTGAGGTTTCTCTGAGTCACGATCATTCATCAGAAGTAACACCTGACAGTGCGTGACATTATCTCATAATGAACATCCCTTTTTATAGTCAGTCCATGTCTGTAACATTTTGGATGCTTTACTTTTAGAAATTAAATATACTATTTAAAAATAGCTTTGTAAGTATATAACTGCTTTAAAATAAAACTTATATGGTGTCCTTATGATTAGAATAAGAACTTTATATGTGTTTAAGGTGAAGGGTTACTATACAGAGGCAGCCCAGGGCTAAGAAGAAAGGAATTTGGCTTGTTACCAGAAGGTCGCCGGTTCAAATCTTGTGATGGGTGAAGGGCTGAGGAAAGCATCTATTGCTCCCCAGGTGCAGAAAAGTGCTGCCCACTGCTCCTGCATCAGGATTGTGTGTTCATTACTGGTGTGTAATAAGGATGGGTTAAATGCAGAGGTCAAACTCACCGTCGATAATTAGTGTGTGTGCATAAATTAATAATCCTAATTCTTATGCCACCATGTTTTCTGTAGCAGCCCCAACAGACGAACCCACCAGAACGTGCACTAAAGTGAAAGCTACTCAAACAAATAAAGAACAACGTCCTCTCCGTTGAGCTGTAGACCATAATTCTCTGATTTTGACAACATGTCTATCAGCTGGTAATTTCGTTCACTAGCTCCGAATAAAAATCTAACAGTCCTTGTCCCCAAGGGATGAACTATACTCAACATGATGGCTGCCTGGGGCTCTCCAGCGCCACCAGCAGGTCAAATGTTTACTTGTGCAGTGAAATATGGATTGGCATGAAAATGGGAACACAGACTGGTTCGCCTCACTCTCTACATTTGATCTGATGGATGGATTGCCTGTGGAACTTGGACCCTCAGGTCCCCATCAGAATGAATCCAATTGAATGTATTGATTCCCTGACTCTGCACCTAATTTGCCATTTGTTAGAGCTAAATAAGTTTGCTGTTATTTTGTTGTTATTTAATACAAATTAACATCCTTCTCTATCCTATGTACTGAGTGAAATTAAACACTTAAAAGAAAATCTAAACATGCTCCTTATACCCTGTTTATACACAGAATATAACATATATAACATTTCTTTTAGTCCTCTATATCTTTTGTTATATAGATATTGTTTGAGTCAAATCATGTAAAGGATCACATACAGTATGTGTTTCATCTAGTGTAAACATTGCTGCCCCCAGAGCAGTGCGTAAAATCAATTAAGGGAAATGCAAAAGACAGCGAGATTAAAAAAATTATTTGGTTATGTACATAAGAAACAAAATAATCAGTTTGCATGAACATGTCACAAGTTTATGATATACCTGTTGTGAAGTGTACGACCCACAAATTCAAACTATTCAGACTAAGAAGACGGACATGCAAAACTAAAGCTACAGTTTGTTTTTAGCGTTGCTTTAAGTTAGTATGATGCATGGAGGCATGATTGATTAACACAATTGCTCATGCTTTTCTTTATGAAACTCTGGATAAGCAGGAACATTCACAGCTGTCAGAGTGACAATGACTCAGTTTATCTTAATTCCCACAGCAATATTTTCTCCAGACAGAGAGGCTTTGTCATTGATTGCTTGAGGGTATAACTCAGACATTACTTGATTGGAAAAGGGCTTTTTTCACGTAGTGAGACAGTTCAAACCTCCAGCTATTGCCCATTGAGAGAAATGTTTAGTGTGATAATTTGACAGAGAAGTAAATAATGAAAAGTAGCATTAGTAACAGAAAGACCGAGAAAACAAATGAGGGACAGACAACGTGCCATCAGACAAGTGATGAATGGAGACACAGAGAAGGTGTAAACTGCTCGACATTAACACCAGATAATGCTGGAGGCCGTAGAGTTGATTTATAACATGACACTCCGACTGGGTTTACATTGTTCTTGTCATGTTTATGCATATACTTCATGGGTTACAATGGATATGACTTATTATCAGTGGTCATGAAAGATAAAAAATACATCACCGTTTTAAAAGAGGTTGTGTTCTAGTGGTTAAAACATACACAACACCAAATACGTACATGCAATGTGTCAGCGTTACAAGCCCCCCCCCCGACTTGCTAACATCTCACCCTCACTGCCACTTCTCTCCTGGACACTCACTAAAAACAGTAAATGATGAAAACATAATATTGAATATATTTAATCAAAGACACTCTCTAGTGTTGATCCCGGAATGCTCGTCCACTTTCCGGTGGAAAAATAGGAAACATTCCTGGCGGAAGATGATTAAGGAAAAGAAAAAAGACTGCCACTAACTGTTGCCACACAAAGCACCACCACCACCATCCCCACAGAATATTAGCATGTACTACAATCGATCACAAAGCAAACTTGTAGAAAACAGAGCAAGATTTTCGATTTACTACTACAAAGAAAGCATACTAATGCAAAAGTTTAAAGGTGCAAAAAAAGAAAGTGTAAATAAACAAATCCTGCAACATTTATAAAGTATCAAGTCACAAATATTATACATACAGTTAATATGTTAAGACATGTAAGCTACTTTACTTGCAGCAGGTTTTAGTACTTTATGGAAAGGTGTCAACATTTATTTTACGGTTTTCAGAGCACAACAACTGGAAGAGGCCCTTTTCATTTGAAATTTGATTTTACACTTTGTACAAACAAAGGAAAAATTATTTTAGGCATTTAAGAGGTGTTGAATATAATACATACAGTATAACACACAAGTCCATCAGAGTGATATTGGTCTGGTACCCACACAGATCCCTGATATCATAGTGAAATCAGAGCTCAGCTTCACACAGTAAGCACTGTCGCCCTCTCGTGGTGAATGTTGAGCTTCAGAGATCTGTGAAGATGTAACATAGCTGTACATAGTTGGTGACTGCTGACTATGGCTACAACTACTTATAATACTGCCTGTGTGGTACTTATGTCTCTGAATTACAGAATTTGTTTGGCATATCTTGGATTTCCCCCAAAAATAGTTTGTCCTCATCTTTCTATTCAAGTATTATAAATGTGAGGAGTTTGGAGGTAATCTGGCAACAGAGTCAGAATTTGAAATAAACAAAACCACTGCTAGCCTTGTGAGTGTACAGAGACTGAGTGGCAGAGGTGCTTTCTTCAGTTTTGTTTTTTATGAGGATGTCTCTACACACAAACTACACACATGTCCACTCCCAACACAAATAAGGAACCTCATCACATTAGAGCTGGCATGCAGATTGTCAAGTGAAGTCAAAAATCATCTAACAAGGAACTGACTCATCCTCTTGTGTCTGAAATTGCCAGTCGCCACTAATGAGAAGTTGCATGTGACAATTTATTTGAACTTAAGAATTCCTTTTTGTTCTGACTGACATAAGATCACGTGGTTGACAACATTCCATATTGTTTCATTTCAAATGGTCGCTACCGAATATAAATGTGCAGTCCTGAAAATGCTCAGTGTGCGTTCTTTTTAATAGAAACCAAATAAAGACTACTCTTGCTTAAATTATGTTTATTTTAAAAAACATATAGAAACAGGACCACTGGTATAAACATACAGTAACATAAACCAGTGTAGATACTTCACACTTCAATGCATCCCTGTTCAACTTCAACTGAAAAAACAAAAAAAACAAAAACATCACACCAGCACTTTACTCCCACACACGTTTTAACAGTACATGCTGGATTTCACTGTGTATAAGTGAATATTTTTCATTATGAAACCCTGATATTATCAACAATATGTGGGTCTGTTTTTCTAAACTTGGATAATGAAATAAAAGCCCAAAGTGTAATGAGTACTATAACTGACCAAGAAATCGAAAAGAACATGAATGCTGATACCTCTATAAGTACACTGTGAAATTAAATTTAAACCTTAAAATAATTTATAGCTTTACTTTGCCAGCAGAAACTGTGTTTGATAATTTGTTGAATCACTGTTCAGCAGTTTACAGCAGTTAATATTGAATTTGGACTAAATCACCAGGATGCTAACCATAGTCAGAGCAGCGTTATTCAGCTTTTGCTATGTAAAATAAAGGCCTGGTCCTGCTCTAATACAATTAAAGTGCGAATCAGAGGAGAATCAGAAACTCCACCCTGTCTCAAGAAACAACCTTTAAATGCAATGGTTATGGGAGTCTTTACAGAACAATATTTATATAACATCCAACAGTCAACTACAGTTAGCGTAACAAGAAAATAAAGTTTGGTGGTTTGATACCTCATACTCAATCAGGGTTGTGTTCTCACCTGGTGTGAACACTAAAGACCATCATAAAACAAAAAGGTGTGTTAGTTTGTCTGGACCCTATCAAACTTATAAAACCACATGTCTTTAGTTTGTTGATGAGACTTTTGTTTCCCTTGCACATAAGCAATAGAACTCTAAACAAACTAATGCAAAAAAAACAACAAAAATAGTACATTAGTGAAATCAACCGAAGCAGAATGATTGGAATGAACAAAGGAGAAATGTATTTCATTTCCGAGCACTGAGAAAAATAATTATATCAATACAGGATTTTCTCCTGAGTTATTAAGGTGGCATTTTAATCTGCCTTCATATTAAATCATACTGGCAGTGGAGCTTTTTTAAAGAGGCTGTTTGATTTTTAGGTAATGGCACATGCTCTAACTCCACACAGTTACTCTGTGTTACAGTATGTTTATCATCTATAAGACTGAGAGGTTGAAAAGGTTATCACTAGAGTGTTAGATTGTTGTGGGTTTTTTTTGGCAGTTTTAAAGACCACATTCCGATTATGTGTTCCAGATGTTTGTCTCACCATCTTCTTCCTGCATTTTGATGCCAAAGCTAGGTGGGAAATGCGTTGTGATATTTAATGCTCAAGGTTACTTTATGACGCTCATGGGAACAGTCTGGTCCTGACAGAGTCATGAATTTCTTCAGTAGCTCCATTCTGTAAATGCCACTTATTGACTCTCCAGCTGGGATCACTATTGAGAAGATACCACAGTTTGGCTTCTTTAGGAAGAACCATCCTCCTGCTGCATGCCATCAAAGGGGTAACTGAGTGCGGGAGGAAAGCCCTGATTCCGAGGTTGTTCGTCCAGTAACATCAAATCCTCTACATCTTTCCCTTTGTACCTCCGTTTACAGATCTTTACTGTTACTTTTCGCCCCTGAAAGACTTTTAGGGCCTCTTTGGACGCCATGGCTCTGGAAGCAGCTTCATCCCGCCCATATCCTGTGCCCATGTAGACAGTCTGGCAGCGAATTTCACACACGTGGCCCTCTTTCTGTGTGCGACCAGTAGGGAGGCCTGTAATGTCCTTCAGTGGCACAAACACACAGGTCAAGGTCTGTTTACATGACTCTACGCAGCTACGAAGTATTTCAAAATGGTCCATGTTGGGACCAAAGCCCCCGGCTGACACCAACTTCCAGGCTACTGCCTTGTAGAGGCGGTTAAAAAAAGGCTGGTACTCTGCTGGAGCCTGTGGTGGAGGTCCTGCTTTCTGACTCATCAGTCGCGTTGCTGTCCTCCCTGCAGGTCGACTGTCGACAATCTCATTAGGGCCACATTTAGCTCTTTTCACACAGCTCTCAGCATCGCCCTCTGCAACAAAATGACACGATAGGCAGGACAGTGTTGCCACACAAAGAAATACCGTCTAATGAGGAAACTGTCTCCTCCATCAGGTGTGGGTGTGAAAAGAAAAAGAAGAAAGAAAAGCATGTAATTATACTCACACCCTGCTGTAATAGAAAAGAGCACTGAAAAATGTTTGTGGTCCATAACAAGCAACAGGAAGTTTGTGGGAGTGCACAGAATTGCTCCCAACCTCAAAAATTTTAAAGGCCATTTAAGGTGACCAGCAAAACAACTCAGAATGTTTATAATTGAGACAGCTCTTTGGTGCATTCATTATATTACCGATAGCTTACTGCCAAACAGATTTTGACTATGACACACAACAGTGATGTGATTAGACAATGTTAACATGCAGTTGACACACAAAAAAACCCTCAAATGTCATAATATTTTAAACTGGACAGATATTACCAATAATCTTAGAATACTGTCATATTATTTAGGGGCCTCTTTATGCTTTTGATAAGGTAAATCCTTTTGTCTGCAATTCTGCCTTTAGTTAATAGCATATAGATGTACAGATAGAAAAACAGCTGGGTGTCAGACCAGATATATCCTGCTCAAGGCCAAGTCATTACATCCTAAACATTCAGCCAAACTCTTTGCCCATTTTCTGAATTACTGATGTTCATTTTTTTATGTTGACTTATGCTTAAATTTTGAAAAATAAAACTTCTGATAATGTTGGATTGCATTAGACTTGCATTGTGCTTCTTGTTTGTCCACCCCATTTGCAGAGTAATATTTTAATATTTTAGTATTTTGATTACCACTTTTATATGTTTAATATTTACTTTATTTTATTCAAAATACATAAGTGCACACCAGTACAGAGACAAAATGCAGGTTGGAGAGCCAGACCATGAAGATTGTTCAATTAATGCCAATTTAAGTTGAGCGATTTAGTGTACCATTAATCACAATCATCTGCCCTGATTTCTATAGACTGGCAACAGCATCTGCCAAAGAAAAAAAACATTTTTCTCAACCTTTACCAAGTTTAAAGTTTTCATACTGGGTCCGTCTGAAATGTTTTGATTTCAGCCAAATTATGAGCTGTACTTTATCTCATCTTTATCTTCTTAGTATGTCTACTTTAATGAAAATGTGGATTACATTACCAGTTGTAGCACATCGCTTTCCTTTCACCATAGATTCATCCTTTGTGGTTCTGTGAACAGGAGCATCTTGAACAACTATCCCCTCCCCCATCTCCTTGATCTTGTCCATTACAGCCTGTGGATAACTGTGAAGTGAAAAGAAAGTAAAACTTTATTAATATAGCACTCATTGAAACACAGTTACAAAGTGCTGCACAGTACATAAACATCAACCATAAAAACAAATATTTAATATTTCACAGAGGTCACAATTGACTGTATAGAACTGGATGTGAATTAGTAAATTTTAAGTCAGGGAAGCTATAATCTGCACAACTGTGTTTTAGAAGTGCTTTGAATGCATGAATAGATTCCGCATCACTGAAAGTTGGGGGAAGCTGTCATGGGAGACGAATGAAGGTATGTATTCATAGTTACATGTGTCTGTGGGAAAACATGGGTTTGATTTAAGCCAGGTTTCCTTTTTGGAGGTAACATGTTTGAATAAGTTATTTTATGTGGTCAAAATGTAGATGGTGGTCAAAAAGGATGCCAAGATTTCTTGCAGCAGAATTAATATGAAGGATGAGTCGACCAATACTATTGATTGTATTGTTCGCGGAACTGAATTTGGACTAATGAAGAGGACGTCTGTTTTATCAGAATTTAGGTAAACAGGTAAAAAAGAGACCATGCAGTTTCAGACACCCCCCATCTTAGACCGCGAGGTCCCTCCCACCTTGCTATGTGATTAGAATCTTCAATCTAAATATAAATAATAGTTGATATTACTGTTATTGTGACGATCTGCCTATCTTCTATGAGCTTCTGTTACAATTCCCACTATTTTTTTACATCTGTGTACAAGGTGTTTAGTTTACTCAATGTGAGGGTCTAAGGACTTGCCTTACAGACTGTAAAGCCCTTAGAGTCAAGCTGTTTTTGTGACGTTGGGCTGTATTACATACATAAATTGACTTGAATAGATGTTTAAGTGACATCCACTCCGTGTTAGTGGCAAGACGATTATAAAGAGTGTGGATTTTGGCTGTGTCACTGGGTTAGATAGAGCTATCAAAAGAACAATGGCAATTCACTCTTCATCTGTGGACCTTGATCTTTGCTCCCTAACGCTGATCATCTGGCTGTATGTTGTCAGTGCGTCCTACCTGCAGCCGAGGAAAACGTGATTGGCCCAGACCATGGACAGAGATATCAGCCTATCCAGACTGCTGCTGGCGACTGCCGGCTCCACTGTTGGGAAAGTCTCCATATTTCTCAAAATGAACTCTCTCCGGGCGAACCACTGCTTGTTGCTCTCACAATATCCCCTGAGGGTGTCAACCCAGTGGGCCAACTGCGGGTTCTGGCCCAGGAACTCTGAAACTGTGTCCTCTCCGCTCCTCTCCCCCGCCATACCTGCAGTGACAAACACTGGGTATGAGAAGTTAAAACACACTTATTTCTTAATTTTTGAGGGATCCAAATTAGTAGTGCTACGTTTTAAACCAAGCACGCTGCACAAGCCTAGAAACTGGTATGCAATGGGCGTGTTAGACCACACACAAACACACACGCCGCTGTGTTTTGTAGCCTTCTGTATCCTAGGAAAGCTAAGTCCAAAGACAAACACACTTTAGCAACTGTTGCTATGTTACAACAAACGGATAGCCAATTAACATTAGCACTGACAACGGTCACGCTAATGGTCGCACGCGCTGGTGATTATTGTTATTAACCCAAGCTTCATAGCAACAAAAGTAATAATGAAGAATTTATGTAGTGACATACCAAGCTCTCTCTGATGCGAAGTGTTGTGAGCTAGCTACATGACCGAATGATGACGCAGGATTGACTTTTAGCACCTAGAACTGCATTTCCCAGAAGCTACAGAACGCCTGTTTACTTTTTGAAAGTGCTTTGCTGTCGTCTCTAGCGCAAGAGAGCAGCGTATTAATCACAAAGATATATAGTTTAGTTTTTTCACACATGAAAGTCAAAGCCAGCAAGAAGGGACACGAACACAGACCGTGGGTAATGATTAGCCGCCGCCACTTCACTAGCGCAGTGTACACATGTCCCGTGATGCTTTGCCTGGTGACGTGTTTGGCTCGCGACAACTCAGGCGGCAAGTTGTTTTGCTTCTTGAATGCCATATTGACGTCTGTATTATTCTGTGGATAAATTAACGGTGATCTAAAATGATTCACGAGCTTTTGTTGGCTTTAAGTGGATATCCAGGTACAATTTTCACGTGGAACAAACGGACAGGTTTGCAGGTAAAACAGTAAACGTCTCTTCTATCACGGCGCTATGCTAGCGTTTATATATTTTGTCGCTCACATGAACAGACACTGTAAACATCTATCGCAGCCTGGAGGATCTGCAGATACTGATGTCAGTCCGATTCCATTACGAGTCTTTCAGTGACGGACAGCCCCCTAACAGCCTGTTATTAGAGACGCATTTGTGCAATTTTAGGGGCTTTTAGATCGATTACGTCTCTCAGTTTCTGTTAACTGCTCCAGTGATGTTTGACTAGTATCAGAACGATAGTGATTAACTACTCAGTTTCATGTTATGTTATCTCATCCTACAGGTGTCACAGGACCTGCCCTTCCTTCACCCCAGTGAGATCAGTGTCCTCAACAGGCTCTGTAAACTGGGCTCTGACTACATACGCTTCACAGAGTTTATAGAACAACATACTGGCCATGTGCACCAACAAGTGAGTTCCAGTCCTACATCAAAACATGTGTATACATTTAAGCTGTGAACATCTATCCAACCCATCAAAGACAGGGGTTACTTACTGGATTGTTCTCCACACAAGACATTTTCTTGTTCCTTTAAATTTCCTTTCAAATTGGATTCAGTGATGTCACTTCATTTAGAAATGTTTAATTATCGTATAATGATTAATACATTAAATGGAAAAATCTGCAGGAACATCACACGAACCAGCCCAATCAGACTGGACTTCATGGCATTTATTTGCGGGCTTTCTGCACGGGGCTGGACTCTATGCTGCAGCCATACAGACAGACCCTGCTGGACCTTGAACAAGAGGTAAAAAGACAACACAGCCAGCAGTGAGTGGCTTACCATGTGAGAGGAAGTACATTCAACTTGTGTCTATGTTTCAGTTTCTTGGAGATCCTCACCTGACAATATCCCATGTGAATTACAAGCTTGATCAGGTAAAGCATTAAAATACCTAAGGAGATAATATTAATGGCGCCAGTTGGGAATCTTTCTACAATTATATACTTTCTTTGTTTTAACATGTTACTTTTTCTTTTCTTCAGTTTCAGTTACTATTTCCCTCTGTGATGATGGTGGTAGAGACTATAAAATCACAGAAGGTAGGGAATTATACTTAATATTAATTCCACCTAAAACCTAAATTATTTTCTTGTTTGCTTTGACTCAAGAACTCTCTTTTTGGCCAAATTGTGCAATTAATTACTAATTTTACATACAATGTAAAAATACAATACATCTACATATTTTCTTCAATAGCAATCAATATAAGCATGCATATAGTAGTCAATTTGAGCTACAGCCCACCAGGAAATCTAGGGTTATAATCACTTTCATTTGACAAAGTATTTTGTGAATGTTTTTCCATGATGACTGTCATGGCCCCGAACAAAGAAACACAATACAATATCTTGGCCAAACAAATCCTATGTCAATTTTTTAACAATCACAAAGTAGTCAAAATATTTCAAATAACAAGCCAAATACTTTCTTCATCATAATTAAAGCAGCAATGATTTGTAATTTGTTATAATGCATTAATTGCTGGTGATCCCTTGTTTGTGTTGTCCTATATTTTCCCACATTTGAAAGTAATTAACAAAAAAACAGTGATTTGCACTTCCTCAACAGTTTGGAAAGCAACCATACTTGGGTTAAAAATGTTCATTCTTCAGTACATTTAATGTGAATTTCAAGCTGTGTTGGCAGTGAGCTCCTGAGTCACAGTAAAGCAATACAACTGACCAACGTGTGCTTCCTGTTGTGTATGTGCTGCTTTAGATCCATGGTTGTCAAATCCTGGAGACGGTATACAAGCACAGTTGTGGGGGACTTCCTCCTGTACGCATAGCCTTAGAAAAGTAAGTAATTTCCATCTGGAGTTCTGTGGATATCTACAACCTTTTCCTAAGATCAGACTTGCACTGTTGTATTGTTATACATATAACTGGAACTCTTACTTTTCTTCAACCTGGCAATGTTCAACAGTGCCTCCTCATCATAGGTTAATAATACATGGCACTGGTGAACAATAGAAAAGCACAGGAAAAAAACAAAACCCTGTGTTCCAGAGCAGAGCAAGCAAACAAGTCTGCCACAGGGGTGTCATGATGAAACATGATGAAAAAAGCTGAGATACTCAGGGCTTCAGTTAATTTAGTTTCTATTAATTCAACAACACAAATATAATGTCATGCCTGTTTAGCCTGCAGCTAAAAAAAACAGCTCTTTGAAGAACTTTTTGGTGATTAAGGGGTTCACCAAGGTTGTGCAATATGTATTGATTCACGCCAAAGTGGATGCCATGAAATCCTTTGTCTGACCATATCATCATGTATAAGTTTGTCACATTTGAATACCATCTTCTGTCGTTCTGCAGGATTCTTGCAGTTTGCCATGGTGTGATGTACAAACAGCTAGCAGCTTGGATGTTGCATGGATTGCTGCTGGACCAAAGCGAGGAGTTTTTCGTGAAGCAGGGTCCCAGTGCTGGAGGAGCTGCTGCCAACCAGGAGGAGGAGGAGGAGGACCTGGGACTGGGAGGCCTGAGCGGGAAACAGCTCAGAGAACTACAGGATCTGGTGAGTTCAGTTGGACGTGCAGTCCTGCATCCAACACTGGAACTCATAGCTCAGTATCTCACCTCAGTCTTGATTATGTTCTTCCTTATTTTGCAGAGGCTGATTGAGGAGGAAAACATGTTGGCTCCGTCTCTGCAGCAGTTCTCTCTCAGAACAGAGATGCTGCCTTCTTACATTCCCATCCGAGTTGCAGAGAAAATCCTCTTTGTGGGAGAATCTGTCCAGATGTTTGAAAACCACAACCACAGTCCATCCAGAGCTGGTATAATATAAAAAAATCTAAGTGAAAATTTGTAGTAGCATCATTTTATTGTCTTGTTAAGACATTTTTGTTTTGTTTATTTTAGGCTCCATACTGAAACACCAGGAAGACATCTTTGCTGCTGAGCTGCACAAACTCAAACAGCAGCCTCTTTTCAGTCTGGTGGACTTTGAAAATCTCATGGATCGCATCCGGAGCACAGTGGCAGAGGTGAGCTCATGTGGTGCCATACTATTTTCTTCTCTTAACAAAATATCATGAAAAGAACCCAGCCACTGTGATAAAATTAAGTCAGTTTAGTCACAGTCTTTCTGATCTGCAGCACCTCTGGACTTTGATGGTGGAGGAGTCTGATCTGCTCGAACAGCTCAAGGTTTGTACTCGTCTCAGCTCTAGATCATGAATCACAGCAGAATGACCAATGTTGACATTTGTGTTTTACTTTCAGATCATTAAAGATTTCTACTTGCTTGGTCGTGGTGAGCTCTACCAGGTTTTTATTGACCTGGCACAGCACATGCTGAAGACGCCTCCAACAGCTGTCACTGAGCATGGTAATGTTTAATATGTGTGACTATCTACCTGACTAGATGTGTGAAATTGCTTTTCCCCTATGCCTTATTCTTTTATTGCTTTGCACAGAATGCATGCATAGTTGTTGCTTTTCAGATATTAACACCTATAGTATATTGGTGTACGGATCCTGTCTTAATACCATGATACATAATGTATATTATTTCATTTAATGGAATATAATTTGATTTATAGTTGTTCTCTCAGACATAGAGACAATAAACTCAACACACTGGAACTTAGGAAACATTGAGCAATTTACATTTTCATCTTTGACACCACATGTGCTCCAAATATTCTCAATGAAGCCAAACAAACACACTCTTAATAAGCAAAACAAAACATGTTGCACAGAAAACAACAAAGGTGATTATTGGGGGGGACAAAAAATGATGAAACCTGGCTGAGCTGTGGTTGTTGTTTATTTATTTCGTCACTTTCTTCTCAGTGGGGTTTAAACATGAGCTTAATGTAAGTTTGGTTTATTATAGAATTTATAAACCAAGTTATAGTTAGGAATAGATATTTATTTGAAAAAAACATAAGTCAGTATATTTGCAATTACCTCATTGTTATCATTATTGCTTGTTTGCAAAGGAAATACATTGTAATGCCATGTGATTTCTGTTTCTGCAGATGTTAATGTGGCTTTTCAACAGGCAGCTCATAAGGTGCTGCTGGATGACGACAACCTCCTGCCTCTGCTACACCTCACTGTGGACTACCAGGGCAAAGACAGCAAAGGTCTGAAAGTCTAATGTTAGCAGTTCTTAAGTAGTTATTTTATGTGATTGATATTTAGCAGCATCCTGTTGTTTTTCTGAATAAATGTAAAAGAATAGCACTTCACTTCAAAATAAAACACTGAGCATTAAGCTTTTCAAAGGTAAGAACCTGTCTGTTTTCTCTCTTCTATCAATGACATGTCAAATATTTTGGGATGTTTGGTTCTGCTGGTCAGACGGTCAGTGATTAGTCAAAACATGTAATTCTTTTTTGCCTGGAAAATTGTGGTGCACATTGTTTCTTTTATTTGCATTCCTGTTTTCTGACATAGATCAATAGATCATTGTTTTGTAAAATGCATGTTTGACATCAGTTCATTATAAAGTGAAACTGCAACCTTAATGTGGTGAATCCTCCTCACGCACTCAGTGGACCATTCATATTTTCAACAACTAATTAAATTAACATTACACTTAGTCATTTTCCAGATGCACAACCATCAGGAGCAACTTGGGGTTGAGCGCCTTGCTAATGCTCCACTACTGATCCACAGTCACCTGCATTAATAATTAGTGTGTTTGTTTCGATGGGTTTTCTTTTAAACAGATGGGTCAGGCCCCAGAGATGGAGCCACTCCTCCACAGGACACATCCCCCCGCGAGGTCCCTCCCACAGGCTGGGCAGCTCTCGGCCTCATCTACAAAGTCCAGTGGCCTCTACACATCCTTTTCACTCCTGCTGTCTTGGAAAAGTCTGTTTCCATCTTGTTTCCTATTGTGGCTGTCTACCAATAATGTATTTATTAGAGAGCAGCTGGTGAGCACCATCTCCTGTTTGTTCCTTCTCTTTGTGGTCAGGTACAATGTTGTGTTCAGGTACCTGCTCAGCGTGCGGCGAGTGCAGTCACAGCTACAGCATTGCTGGGCTCTGCAGATGCAGAGGAAGCACCTCAAGTCCAGCCAGACTGATGCTGTCAAGTGGAGATTACGCAACCACATGGCATTTTTGATCGACAACCTGCAGTACTACTTACAGGTAACCTGAGCTTCCTAGAGCTACATAGACAAACAATGCAATTTTAGAACATGTAGTATTTAGCAAATTAAAGAGCATGTATGTTCTGTAGAAGTAACAGGTAGATGCCTCTTTATCTTTTAAGTATCTTGTGTTTAAGAAAATACTGCACTTTAGGGGAAAAAAACCATTAGTTTGTGTTTTAAAAACAGGCACCAGTTTGTTTCTTCATGTTAATACACAGTTGTATACATCTGATCTTGGCCCAAACATGTTATTTTGCAAACTGTAAAGTGTGAAAGACACCCATGAAGTTGCTTTGACAGTGAATTGTTTCCGTTTGTCTTCAGGTGGACGTCCTGGAGTCTCAGTTCTCTCAGCTGCTTCAGCAGATCAACTCTACCAGAGACTTTGAAAGCATCAGATTAGCCCACGACCATTTCCTCAGCAACCTGCTCGCCCAGTCCTTCATCCTACTGAAGCCGGTACAAATCACTTCTTGAAATTATGTTGGAATTCACAAAAAAGCTAAAAGTTTCTGATTTTAGACTCAGGCTGATTGCTCACAAGATAAAAAAAAATGCTCCTGTCCTCAGGTTTTCCACTGTCTGAATGAAATTCTTGAGTTGTGTCTCACTTTCTGCTCACTGGTCAGTCAGACTGTGGCCTCTCTGGATGAGAGGGGAACTGCTCAGCTTGACATCCTGGTCAAGGTACAATCATCTTATTTATCTACTGTTGTTGAATAAACTTTTGTTTAATGAAACTACTATCATCAAATTTCAGGGTTTCAGGCGACAGTCTTCCTTACTGTTCAAAATCCTTTCAAGTGTGAGGAATCATCAGATTAACTCTGACCTGGCTCAACTGTTGCTGCGACTGGACTACAACAAGTACTACACACAGGCTGGAGGCACTCTGGGCAGGTAGGACACACCACAGCACCATGCCACCTGGAGCAATGCATTATATAATATTACATACCGTCCTTCTGCAGAAAATGTAAACATCTCTTTTGAAACTCAAAGTAAAGCATCAATCATTAGACCGCCAGTTGCATAGCGGTTGATATGATCTTATTAACCTAAAATCAAATTTTTTTTTGTCTTTTTTTTCAGCGTTTAAGAAGAGCAAAAAGTGGACAGAAGAAAATATTGTATATAACACTGTTAATGAGGCACTTCCCTTAAAAGTTACCTTTTTAAGGTGTAGATCACCCCAAATTATACTTATATTTAATCACTCACTTCCAGTGACATCTGATAAACACATCTGACATTTTTTATGTGTGCAAAGACAATTAGACATCTCCCTCAGAATTTTCAATAATTGACTCAGTACAACAGAGAGAGAGAGAAAAAGAGTGAATCTATTAAACTGTAGATCAGAGTAACAACTCTGATGTAGTTGAGAAACACTACCAGTCAAAATTATGGACATACCTTTGGACCACATTAAATGATGTGGTGTGTGTGTCCAAACCTTTGACTGGCAGTGTACATTAAAGGAATAATTCAGCATTTCTGATAAATTATGTCACTGAGAGTTAAGATTAAAACATGCAGTAAATACCACTGTTACATGAATCTGACGCCATCTATTCATCATTAACACATCAGGGCACTGGATTGGTTATAAACAAAATCACATTTATAACGAGACAGAGACCCGAGACAGAATTTTCTCCACATCAATGCTCAACTGTTTCAGAGGTAAAATACCACTAGATGTAAAAAGAAAATGTTTTTTGTACTCTTGTTCCTTGCTTCTTGTACAAACTGTAAATATTAAACCTTATTACATGAAGATGTTTCTGTATAGTAAATAAAACTTGAATCTATTAAAATGAAACCAGAGTCACAGTTTATTATCCCATTAAAAATAGACAGGATAAAGTTATGTACAGCAGAGGCATGCAACAGAATAATGTTGAACATTTAACATGATTCAAGGAATTTTGCACATGTGGAGTTGGATTACGAGATGTAGTCGTGGCAATACTGAGGTTTGCTGTGGAAATCCAGGCACTCCCCACAAATGACGCTCTGAATGAGCCACTCCGCAGACACGAGTGGGATTTCCTGTGATTTCACATTTTTAGCTACCAAAGGTGGACAGGCATGGTCTGTCACCACAACATCATACTTGCCAGCAGGAATGTCTGTGATCAGGGGGAGAAATGATTTCAGTTAAAGGTTAACATTTCACAGGGCTCAGTGTTTGAACATCATGTTGTGGACTCTGTACCTGAGCTGTCCTTGTCCTCCTGGAAGTGTCGGACTGAGGAACCTCCACCCATGGTGATCAGCTGTGCCCAAAGCTCCACTGGCTTCTCAAACATGAGAAGGACCCGCAGAGCTTTGAAGGGACTGCAACGTGAATGCCTGATTGAAGAAGGAAAAATGTAAATAAATGTTGACATTTGTAAATACTGCCATTTTCAAATGTCACAGTATTAAATCACCATGTGGAGCATCATACCATTCTACTATGGTACTGTCTGGCCCCACTCCAGCAGGCAGCAGGTAATTCCTATAGTTCAGCAGCTTGTTCTCTTTGCAGCAGTCTCGCACCCATATATGAGACACACATGGGACACCGCTGGCCAAACACAGCAAGTATTTCCTAGTGCGGCAGTGCTGGTCCGCTATGAGTAGGCTCTGATACGCTGCCTTGCACTGAAATGGAACACAGAAGAATATGGAGTGGGGCTGAACACAAATCTGTACTTCTTAAATAAATGAAGTTTGAACAGAGGTAAGATTTATAATCATGAATAAGTAAAAAAAGTACATTTGGTCTCCAGCCAAAAGTGGAATAATATGTGGATACAAACAAATAATTGATTACAGTGGGCAGAAAACATTATGTAAAACAGGGTGTCATATACTGTATTACTGGTTAGGTTGTTAATGCAGTTCTTAATTAAAAATACAAAAAAAATATCTTGACATCAACTTGAACTGATTTAAGGCAGATCAGATTTGGCACCTGAAAGGTCTGGAGATTTTCCCTATTGCCAACAAATGCAAATACAAAAATACAAACAAACCCAAAACACTTTGTAACAATTTGAGCACATAGTATATCTACTGATGAATTTTTTTTTTAAGCCTAAATAATTTCCTGAAACTAGGGTGAAATCTTAGAAAACATTACTCAAATGGCAGTATTCAGTGAATACCTGTAAATACTGTAAGCAACAATTTTTAAAATTTACTAAAGTTGTAAGTGGTGCCCGTACCTGTTCCTCATTAAAATCAGGCAGAATGAAGCCTCCACCTGCCTGCAGCTGGGACTCAGTGTATACTTTATTGTATGGGCTGATCTGCATCTGATCTGTGGGGGGTTACAAAAAAATTACTGATCCAATAATGATTAAAGAATTCAAGAAAAAAGCTTCAACTGATTCAGTGCGTGGCAGCTTTTAGGGTGTTACAGTGTCCTCACCCTCATCGTCACTGCCTGTGAGCTGGTTGGTTAGCCGGTCAGTCTCCGAAGAGGCCGTGAGCATGAATGCAAAGCCCATGAAGAGAGACGTGTTCTCAGGCAGCGGGCCATGAGTCTCTGCCACATCACAAGACTGACCAGGGAAATCTGTGCCACTGCCGGATGTGTTACACTCACCAACCCGCTGAACTAAGGTCAGGAATGCACAGACATGTTAAAGCAGAACAGCAGTAATGAGTGGAAAAACATTCATACTAAATCTTACAATAACATCACTCCTTTCAAAGTTGTTTAGATAGTTTGATGTTTTCAGAATGCATTGGTTAAAATAAGAGTCAAACTGTAAAAGATTTCTATGAGATTTCATCATACAAGGTAAAAAAAATTAATCAAAATCAAATATTATCAAAATTATAATATTATATTATCTATATTTGAAATTATTCTAAAAATCAAACACACCCGTGAAATACACCCAACTGTTTATGTGCCCTACACCTGTGGACCAGCACCATGATAACACTGCCAGCATGTTAATTACCAAATCAGTCTCAGCAGCAGCCAGCAAACGGCAGTAGAGGATGGACACAGGTCATACGGACGTCAAAATGCCTTGGTTATGCTCAGTGCAAGAAATTACACATTACTGATTCCACAGAATATATCAATGTGACTCTCAAGACATCACTAGTTCATATTATTGGCATAACAGGTAATTAAAACCACAGTATGTAATATTAAAAAATATATATATTAAAATCTAAAATATTTTAGATTTACCTCCATTCACACAAAAATCTGCATTGTTTAAAATCTAAAAAAATATTCCAAAAAGCTACAATTAATTAAAAAATTCCACAATGGAAGGAAACTTAAAATCAATTCATGATTATAAAAAAAAATGGTGCAAGTCCTGAAATCATGATGTTAAAACAAATCGTTTCCCATTCACAGTTGCATGTGGTCACGGCGTCTGTGATTAGGTCTCTGTACCGGCTCTGGCGCCTGGACCTCTGCGGCCTCTCTTGGCCGGCGTCCTGTTGTCCACGGAGCTCGTCTTCAGCTTCCTCTTACCAGAGGGACCAGGAGTATGAGGACTGCTGGAGGAGCTGCGGTTGGGAGTGTTCTGACCCTCTGAGGTCACTCTGCGCCTTCTCTTCCCCTCTACCAGGTTATCTAAGGAAAAAGAAGACATGTTACTCAGGATCTGTGTACATGGAAAAAACAAACCTCTGGAGAGATTTTCCTTGGTCATAACCTATAAATGATTCCCAGTAAAAAATGTTTTCACTTATCAAATAAAATACTCCAACATCTAATGTTGTACTAACTTACTGTAGGTTGGGCTGCAACAATAAATGTATTTTGATACTTTTTAGTGAATAAACATGTTCTCCAATTCTCTAATTCTTCTCAACTTCTTAAATGTGATAATTATCTGGTTTCTTTGTTTCAAAGAACAAAGAAGTCACTAAAACCAAATAATTTTGTTTTGTAGACAAAACAAGACATTTGACAACATTTTCATTTTGGGAAACACTGGTCAACAGTTGCTTTTCTAACATTCTTTTCTAACATTTTCTAACATTTTCTGGACCAAGCAAGTAATTGAGTAAATCATGAAAACAACTGACAGACAACTCAGTTATGAAAATAAACATGAGTTGGAGCCCAGTATGTGATCATCTGCCTTTTTCTTCAGTGCCACCCTGAGATTAACATTTGTGTTTAAGAAAATTCAAATATATAATGGATTTTGATGTAATTTAGTATATCCCCCCCACACAAGCAATTTCAATAACTTTTAAAATAACCAGCACCTTGCAAAAAATCATGTAAAAATGAAGTGACCACAAAAAAAATCTGACTCATAAAACTGTACATATGCACATCTGCAAGCAATTTTCCTTCATACATCAAAATCCACCTGGACATGTGAATATGTAATCAGCCTCTTTCCTGCCCTCTGCACCCCCCATATCCAACCAATCATTCAGTGCAAAGTGGCTGCTGAATGTTGAACAAACTAGCTGATCAAAGTTTCTTATGGTGAATTGTAGCAGCATCAAGCGAAAAAGCAAAGCAGACTGTCTGACTCTGAAGTCAAGTAGTTTGTGACAACAGAGATAATGTTTAGTGAAACGTAGTGGCATCATTAAACAAAGAAAACAAACCAAGTGCGAGTAACTGCTGCTCTTGATGCAGTGAATGTGAGAGGACTAAAATTACTTAAACTGCAGGAATCCAATTGGGCCCTTTATACTACGTGGGACAGCCCGTGGCTAAGTGAAAGGGTACTGTGCTGCTACCTGACATGTTTCCAGTTCAATTCCTGGATTTGTCAGAGCAAGTTACCCAACCCATCTTACAAGCACAGATGTTGTATGTGTTGCCCAGTGCTCCCGAGCCCAGTTGGTGTGTTCACTACTGGTGTATAGTAAGGGATGGCTTAAATGCAAACTGATTGGTGTGCAAATATGGAAAATTCTAATTCTAAAAGAATGATCAGATTTATAGGTGGAGGCCAAAATGCCACTGCTGGACACAATGATGTTTTCAAAACTCAGGGAAACCTTTTTACCTCCAGTAAAACATATTGGAGGCTACCTGGACATGAATATGACAGTGTGAAGTGTATATGAAGTGTAATATGAAGTGTTTCACAAACAAATTACAGACTCAAGCTTCAATGAAGCTTTGTATTTGGTCCTCGGCTCTTGGATAAATCAAAAACTTAATAAGTATTCCTAACTTATTAGTAACAATCTGTGTCCAGCTGTGGTCTTTTTACCCAGGCTAATGTCAGAGGCCTTGGCCAGGGGTGTGGAAGGCTCATAAGGCCCAAGGCTGTGCTGCTCCCTCAGTTTGTTTCCCTGCTCCAGTGAAAGGATGACTGCGGTCCGGTTGTACCACTGCCTCTGGCCCTCCCTTTCCACACTGTAGAACAGCTCCTGGCCCTCTGTTTTATGACCTTTCACAACACCTAAAAGACAACAAGACAAACATGAAGAAGTTAAATTTAAAACTATAAGCAGTTTCCTTGCACTGCTGTGCATGTCAGTTGGTGCACGCTAGATAGAAGCCAAAACACCAGTGTGCTGTCAGTAACTCAGAAAACTGGACAGACAAGGAATATGTAATTTCCTCTGTCTTCTTTTTATCTGGGTCGCCATGGCTACAGTGAAAGGTAGGTTCATCTGCCTCATCTGTCCAAGACAAACTGCACTTACTGTCTGTCTCCAATGGGGAAAAGGCAAATATTAAAAATTAGCAGAAAAATTATAATTGTAATATTTCTTTTTTTTGAGGGTTTCTGAACAATAAGAGGAAAAACAATACTTTTTTCAATACCACTCAGTGCTTGGTCCCTAATAACAAGTTAGGAGAGTCTCTTTTTTAAGCAAACAACTACATGGTATGTTATTCACCTACTACAGTGTTGCAATGGCTGTTGCAACACTGCAGTTAAGCTTTGTAATTAATAAAATATGCTATACATCTATTACAGTGATGCAACTCTCCTCCAAAACTTTTATAGCCATAAATTCAAAATAGACTCTGATTTGTGAGATCATTATAAAGTGTGAAACACCTATGTCCTTGTATTTTCTCCCTGAATTGTCCTAATGGACAAACCTGAATATGTTTAACACATATTTTCATATTAATTTTGTGCTGCAGAAGTGAAGCTTAGTACAGGTAAAGCTTGTCATTATAATGTACTACAAAATAAGTTAAAGAATAGAGGTTGTATTCTTCATCCTCACCGATGCTGAAGTATTCATCCTCCAGAAGAGCAGTAACTTCAGTCTCTAGGGGAATGGGATCACAAAGCAAGATGTCCTTGCCAACCACCTCACACTCGTAGCCATCGTCAAATCGCAGACGAAATCTTCCCTCTCCAGCGTCTTTGATGATGCGGCCGGAGTAAAAGTAGCTGTTGGACGACCACTTGGCCACCACCCGCAAGCCAACAAAGCTGCTGCCGGCTGAGAACGCCTCTTCTGGCGATGACCTGAGGGAGTCCGAGTGGCTGGGGAACTCAGCGTCTGTGGGGCTGACAGGGAGACGTGGGGGAAGCATGCGGGTGTAGAGCTCGTCCTCTGAGGAGGACTGTAGCTGTCCATGAGTGCCTAGTCTCTGTAGTGAGCCAGCAGCACCACCCCTTCAAAGGAAACACAGAGTTAAACACATCCTAGCACAGAAAGATGAACTGGTTCTCACTTTTAAAATGTGTTTTAGACTAGAATATTTATGTTGAAGATATTTGTGTGACAGCTATGTGTGAGATTATGTATAAGTAGATTAGTGAAAAGAGAAAAATGAAAGTGTTAGTTTAGAAACTGTAAAAGGTCTGGGCACAAGCAGTTTGCCTGTTATTAGTCCACACTGTTATCTAAATGTGCAGGACGAGCCTCAGGGAGGACTCACCTAGACAGGGAGGAGCGGGACGGGGGTCGGCCCCTTCTAGCCCTTCCTCTAGGAGTGGGAGGGACGAAGGCCCAGGACCCCAGGGTGCCATAGCCTCCGTCCTTTGTGAATAGTGACCCTGCCCTTTGACCTCTGTGACCCCTCTGTTGATGCCCACCTCCCCTCCTGGGACTGGAGACACACAGAGGGGACGAATGGAGGCAGTAAGGTTGCACACGCACTGATCTGGGGATCATCCCACTAAGGAATGAGGGCTGTGGAATGGTCCCAGATCTGTGCCTGAAAGCAACTTCTAGCTAAAGTAGGCAGGACTCAGTGAATCACTGAGAGATGAGGGTGTTAGAAAGTCAAAGAAGGTGAGGGTGTGACACAAGCATGCAGCTAGCACAGACAGGTAAACAGAGAGCCCTTATGAACAGGTTTAAGGGGAAATAGTGAGAATCTGACTAGCGTGTTAAATGGTACCTGAAGGATCTGGCCCCTCGGCTTGACGGCACAACAAAGTCTGGCCTGGTTAAGCCAGTACTGCTAGTGGTTCCTCCTGAACTGTGCTGTAGGCTGGAAGTCTTAGACGACAGAGAGCTGATGTCACCTAGGTCACCGGAGGTCACCGAGCTGCTGCCTGTGCGGCATGGGGAGATGTCACTGTCCAAAACTTGGCAGTCGACCACTGGCTCCTCACTCTCCTGGAAACACAAACATCAACCAACGTGCAAATAACATCATATACTTAACAGCAAAAACCACAAGAGTGTTAGAACTGTAGGCATGCAAGGCTAAAGCCTTTTTGAAAGAAAAGTAAACCAAAGGACAAATAAACAATAAACTATTGTATTAATAATCATTTATGACATTTTCACACTTTTCAAGCAAAGATGTGTACACATAATTTGACATAATCTCACTTTGGACTGACAGTTTTAAGTTTAAATCTGTGTATCAGTTTTAACAAACAGCCAATGCTATCTTGCTGCATTACGAGAAAACAAACGTTTTATAAAAGGTTTTGTCACAGTTGGGGCAGAACCAAATTCACGGAAACATCACTAGGCTGTGGGTGAACATTGCTGCAGTGGCCACTTGGTATTCAGTATCCTCTTAGGTGAGAATGTTTATACAGTTATTTAATTGTAATAACCTTTAAATAATATATACACAGAATTAAGTTTCTAGTTTACTGTTTCCAACAAGAAAGTTCGATGCAACCTAATACAATAATGCTGCAATACATACTACTGTCGAGTCAAAGTTAAAACTGCTGCAAAGCTGTGTTGATTTAACGATTTCTTTTGGAGGATGTAGTTTGTGGTGCTGTTAAACTGAACAGCTTTATACTAAGAGGATTCCCGTTGATTAGAATAATGTATAAATACAATTAAAGACCTACAACCTATCACTACATGGTTACCTCAGTCACTTTGCGCTCCACCTCTTTACCATCCTCATAATACACATCGGTGATGATCCGTGTGATGGTGGTGCGCACTTCCTGGATGGTGCGTACGTGTCTGCAGTGGGAGGGGCCTGCAGTTCTTCTAAAGGATGGAGACTCTCGCTCAACCTAGAAGACAGAACTTGTCAGCTGAAGAATGTTGACAGACATACTGTATGCTCTAATTTCTCACTTCTTATAAACTTGGATCTCCCTACCCTGCTAGCTGGGGAGCGCAGTCCCGGTGCATCAAAGCTGGTCTGCTGGGAGACTGTCCGCTGATGGAGCTGAAACACACAGAACATGCTGAACAATGACACCTCATGTTAAGACATACTGCTGTCTCAAAATGTACTCAGCAAATGTACTCAACACACAAAACACCACCTGTGTGTCTTACTTTGTAAACCTGGTCTTCTAAATACTGAAAATGATGAAATGTAACAATATGTGCAGTAACATGAATCTAAGTCTATTTCAAATCTAAACATCAACCAACCACACTGAGAAAAAGTCTTAGTCCACCATTAGATTTGATGTTTTAGCAATACTATAATGATCATGCTGTGTAATTATTTCTCACACACTTTCATGGAGTTTTAAAATGACTTATTTGTTTTTATTTAAATAAAAAAAATCGAAGGGTTTGACTGTCAAATATTTAGTGTGACCTACCATTGCATTTGATCAATGGTTCTCTTTAAACTAGAGGAGAACCCTAAATATTGGTTATTGGTTATACTATTTCATATTAAAATAAGCTAAAATGCTTTGAAAAAGGTTGTTTACACCAAGTTTATTCAAGCCATGCTTGAGCATCACATGCACATTTATAACATATAAGACCAACTTTCACTCATAATTCCAATCCAAATGCTTATGATCATTAAATTCAACAGACCTAAAAACAGCAAAGTTGCACAGTACTGTATCTATTACTGTTCATATCTTTTTGTAGGACGTGTCAAGATTAGATGAATTTTATGCAAATTAAAATAATTAAAAATAACACAAATTAAATTTAAGCCTTTCACCATGTAAAACTAGAAGCTCTAGCTGCAGAGATGAAGCTGAGTTACAGTGCCACGTGCTAGAAGCAGCTTTACAGCTTCTTTCCACTTCTGTTTGCAAGTCAACTGGATACACTGGGTACACAGGATAAAGTGCACTGGTCATGTGCACTTTATGCACAGTCTAGTTGTTTGGCATCAGTGACAGTTAAACTGTGTCACAGACAGTATACTTTAATAAAATTTAATATTTATTTACTGACTTTTTTTTACATTTCCTTATCTATTTTATTTCAACTATTATGCCTTCTTTTACCTTGCTTTTTTAGAAGTATTTAGTCTCTAGTGTTTTCCCTCATGTCTGATGAGAGCTCCATGAAAGTGTTTCCTCACTTCTATTCTCTTCCTTACTTCTTCTTTTCCCCACTTCTTCGCATCTCCATTACTGTGTCAATACATAATACCAGCCAGATGTAGGCTGAGATGGCTGTTGGGTGGATGGAAGGTTGTTTTCCTTGATTATGTTTTACCTCCTGTGAAGCACTCTGAGATGCATTGCCTTGTATGAAAGTTGGAAAAGTTGGATTGATTGATTAAACATTAACAGTTAAATCAGTTAAATACAATGTGTTTTTCACAAATGTTAAGATAACAAAATGTAAAAATGTAAATGGGGCAAGCTAATTATTAGCTTCATATTTAGTACCTAGACATCGATAGATAGGTTTTTCCAATGGCCTTTGATGATCTTTAGAAATCAGTGCAGCCGGTGGTCAATGTATGATGCTGATATTTTTCTAATTCTAACAAAACTATATATTTCACTAAGCTTGTCTGCATCCACTACAATGGCAATGTTACCTTGCTAGACAGGCTAGATGTGAAGGTTTGCTGTGAAACCACCTCCTTCCTGGCATCTGTACTGTTAGGGGCGGGGGGCTCAGAAACTTCCTGTTGTCCTCGTTCCTCTTCAGATTGCTCAGAAGGAGTGGGAGTATTAACGGTGTTCTGCTGTGGAGCTTCCAATATTTCCTGTTGTGAAGTCACTGATTGGCTGTTAGGGAGGCTGCTGCATCCAAGCGAAGATGTCTGTGAGCTTCTCTGTGGTGAAGCGAATAGCTCCCCCCTGCAGTAATGTTCAAATGTACAGATGTGATAATGTGAGACATCTGACTTAAAACTAAAAGGAAAAATGCAGTTATAATATTTAAATCCACCACAAATAGGAATTTAGTTTCAGGTGGTGTGGATCCAAGACTGAGCTGAAGACATTTTGCAAATCAGCCTTACTTTGTTAAAGCAGCAGGACAAAACCACACCTTAATTCTCTGCACAGCCCAAGAGCATAAGCATAAGCTCCAAAATACAGCAACCTATATCACATCCAGGATCCAAGTAGGTCTTACTCACTCTGACACACAAGGAGACCTAAATCGTCAACTAAAATACATTACAACAGGGGAAATCTATGCTAGCATCTGTAGGTCAAATAGATGTACGCGGCTATGACTATTTACATTGTAGATTCACACTGAAGGCATCAAAACTATGAATGAACACATATGGAATTATGTAGTAAACAAAAAGTGTGAAATAACTCTAAATATGTTTTATATTTTAGATTCCTCAAAGTGCTGACAGCACTGCAAACCCTTGGCCTTCTCTCAATGAGCTTCATGATCTAGTCACCTGGTGCCTTCTCAGGGTTCATTTGTGGAATTTCTTGCCTTATTAATGTGGTTGGGTCCATCAGTTGTGTTGTGCAGAAGTCAGGTTGGTACATAGCTGACAGCCCTATTTGACAACTGTTAGAATTCATATTATGACAAGAACCAATGAGCAAAGTAAAGAGAAATGACAGTCCATCATTACTTTAAGAATTGAAGATCAGTCGGTGTTAATTATTAGTTTTGGCTTTGTGTTTGAAATTAGTGAGGAAGTATTCAGCATAGTTACAGCTGACCTCTACTCATGATGATGTAAAAAAGCCAACAGAAAAGATGAACACAGCTTAAAGGAGACTCTTGTATGATCTGAGCCATGCACACATACAGTATGTACACCTGGAAATAGCACAGCTAAAATGCCAGTGGAATTATTTCTGCCCCCTTTGAATCTGGGACATTTAAATGTGTAAATGCAAAAGAACTGACACAGAATATTGTAGGGAGCTTTGGCAGTGGATGTTCCTCTATTGCAAACATAATTTCAACTATTATCTTCAGCAAATGACAATCACATCTGGCTTTACAAGTTAACAGCACTAGGAGCTGCACTCCAAGTGTGTTTACCTGACAGGTGTAGAGTTGCCTGCAGGCTGGCTGTCGTCCTCTGCCTCCTTTTGTCTGTGCACCTGTCTGACTCTACTGAACACTGACGGGCTGCTGCAGACATATCAAACATTAGTGCTGTTAGATTTTCTTTTCTGCCATCAGCATATTCAGCTTCTGCCAAGTGGATGAATCACAAAACAAGTGTCACACCAGCACCTGAAGATGCATTTAACAACAGTTAATATGGTTCACAATGCCTCACCAAAGGGGAGCTTAAAAAAACACTCACAAAAACAGCACTGATACATCTTACAAAGAAGAGCTGAGGCTAAGTCATTGTTAGAATAGTTTATCATAGACATTATTTGACATATCACAATTACGACCTAAAGGTGGTGCTTAAAGTAAACATCAGACCATCACCAAATTTACATTTATCCATCCTGAGCAAATATGTGTCAATATTCATGTCAGTCATTCCAATATTTATGGAGACATTTCACTTCAATCAACAACGCGGACTGGATGAGAAGCAGTAAGTCATTTGGACTACCTGGTTTCAGCCTTGGAAACAGTGGTAACCTTGGTGACAGATCCATCCTCCCCTAACAGTGATGGCTCTGTCAGAAAAAATACAGTATATTATTATATAAGGATGATGTGAGTATGCAGCGTTTCCATGGATACGATTTTGTCTCTCCTAAGAAGCCAATACACTCTGGCCAGAGCATAAGCAGTGAACATGAGCACAAACAGCTCTTACTCTGCAGGCTGAAAGTCTCTGGGCTTCCCTCTTCAACAGGGGTCACCAGCTTCATCCTCAAACTTAGCTTCCCCTCTCCATTTTCCATTACATCCTCTTGGACCTCCCTGGACATAATGTCACTGGTAGCCATCGCCACATCAGGAGAGACATCGCCCAACATATCTGACTTCTCAGAAAAGGATGTGATCTCTGGAAAAGAAAAATAAAATCAGATAATGTTGTGCTATATGATACCAAAGTAAGTGGTTCTAGTGCACAGGAACCCACCAATGGGAGTGCTGTGTCTCTGCGTCTGCTTTAGCTGATTGATAAGAGGAGGTGTGGCACCAACAGCAGGACCAATCAGCTCCCCTTCTTTGGGAAGCGTGAAATGAAAGGAAATTTCTGTCGTTGAAAAACACAACCACACTCAGATTAAATCAATTTGACTGTAATGCTTTTATTCATTCAATGCTTTCACAGTCAAATAGCATCAAGTCATGAACCCTTCCCTCCAGATTTTTTTCATTTCATACTCCTTTAATTTATTTACAGACAAAAGCAATTGTCTTTATACAGCACGTCAATGAGCAAGGAGTAATGTCAACCATAAAATTGATTTTAAATTAATCCCAAGGTAAGAAAACTGTATGTGGAAGAAAATTATAGGTAAATCACAGAGGATTATTATTACCTGAACTTTGACCTCAACTCAGACTGTTTGAACATAGTTGAGCATAGTTTACATACAGGGAATCACATTAGACAAAGTGACACTTTCAAAAACACATTTGTAATCCTGACCTCCATATTGGAAATCATTACTTTTAACCAAGGACTGGAAATCACACTCGCTGTGCTCAGCTTACCTCCTGAGCTATCGCTGAGGCTCTTGTCTTTGAGCCCTTCGGGTTCAGGCCCCTTCATCTCTGTGTGGGAGAATCTATCGGGGGCTACATCCACCTCCTTCACCTGAGCTTTGTGGCCATTAGAAGAGGCAGATACATTGCCTGTGATTGGCGGGGAGCTCTCGGTCTTTGACTGTGGAGTCACATCTTTCTTCAAAATCTGAGAGTCTCGCTCACTGTCCAGACCCTGGTCTTCACCATCCTCCTCCATTGGCTCAGGAGACAACAGCTGACTCTGGGAGAGAGCAAGAGCCATTTCTGAAGCCCCACCTCCCACTGCACTCTCCTCTTCCATCAATACCTCCTCCTCCTCTTCACCCCGCTCATCCATCATGATGTTGTCAGTCCGGCTGTCACCAACTGTTGGACATTGCTGTAATGATGGCTCTACTGGGTGACTCATTCCTCCTCCTCTTACATCCGAAGAACTCACAACATTCACAACAGATGTCTCAGATATTATGGACTGTGAAGGCAAACTGCAGTGTGTAATATCTGAGGGAGTCTCCAGCACACAACTGTTAACAGTCAGATCTGAAGAATTGAGCTTTGGTTGAGAGCAGGACACAATGTCAGCAGAGCTCACCTCTTTGCAGTCACTCTTACCTTCTTTTACATAAACATTTTGTACAATCAAAGAAGTTGCTGTCTCCTTTTTCATATCAGACCTGTGGAACAGATTGGAAGCTTCAGACTTGGAACATTCGCTCCGATGCTTAAGTGATTCAGTAGAGGAGGATGATGTAGTGTCAATTTGTGAGTGTACAGGAACACCGTTGCTCTCACTCCTCTGGTCAGAGCATGAAGCAACAGAATCACAGGCATCCACATCAAGTGGCTTTTCCAATTCTTCTATCTGCGTTGCCTGACTGTCCTCTTCGTTCTGTTCTGAGGTGTCCTGAGCTGCTCCACTATTTTCAGTGTTTACAGAGAGCTGCAATGGCAAAGTGAATGCAGCCGACTCCAGATGTTGAGTCTGTGTATCATGATGCTTTGATGCAGACTTATTATCTATTGGTTTTGAGGTGTCCTGGCTCTGTGTTGGGACAAACACATCCTAAGAAAATGGAAAAAAAAACACAAAGTAAACCAAAGACTACAGCAGCAACTCAATCCCATCTACTTAATTGCAGATAAAATAATTCATTGGCCATTTAAAGATACTGAGTTCGAATAAATGAGCAAATCCTTACATTTGAGAGAATCTGCATTAAGTCATTATGTATCACTTTTCCTGAGTGAATTAATGTTTGTATAAATTATCAAAACTGACAATGGATTTTCAGTTGATTGAAGAAACAAAGCCCCTTTGACCTCTCAATGGTTGTGATGGGCAATCAATTGTAGATAAATGTGTTGCATCTTTTAATCTTCTAATATTGAAGAGTCTAAGCGATTAAAGTAAAATAAAATAGTAGTACTTACATGGGAGAACTCTGGTTGGGAAGGTAATGACAAGGTGCGTTCCAACACAAAACCAGGGGAATTCTGAGATACAGGAGTAGAGGCAGAAGGTTGTGGTTTAGAGGCTGAATCAGTTTCCATTGGCTGTTCATCCTTTCCCCTTATGCCTTCATCTGGAGGCAATGAAGTATCCATTGGTTCATCAAGACCTGATCAGAAAGATACTTTTACCTCTAATCACCAGCTCTTTAATTTAAATTCAGTCATTAAAGCAGCTTTAGTAATTTACCACTTTCAATCTCTGGTACAGTTGGTGAGCTAGGAACAATTAAAGGAGTGTTGGTGAAGTTGTCTGGGGTTGGGGCAACAAAATCAACTGAGCTCCTAGAAACAGGGCAAACAGCAAGCACGCAAGTTAGAGGGACATACAGTGTGAGCATGGACAGTATATGAGCACTAATGTGACTTACTGGGACAAACTTTCCTGAACCAGTGTTCCCTGCCCAGAGAGGTGCAGCAGTCGGAGGGTGTGAGATGGTGTTGGGGTCAGGTGACCCTGCTGCTCTGGTTCAGAAATTGTACTGTCTACTGCAGCAACTGAGGGCAATGCAAATATGCATTAGCTACTGTGAACCACTGGCTAAGTGTAAAAAATGAAAACTGACCACTGAGACTGGCAATAACTTTCTCCTTTTAAAAGTAACCTTCATACTATGTGCAAAGACAGCTGTTTTGTGCTGGCATCTAAGTTTAGCTTTAAAATCATTCAATGTTCTCACCTAAAAAAACACTATTTGTATGCAGCTTCACCTCATTTTCCACAGCTTTTTTTATGATCAACCTGCTTTTTTATTCAGAAGCCACTGGTTTGTGTTTTACTATGGCAAGTATGGTATGAAAGTAACCTTGCAGATACTGTATTTGTAATGTAAGGTACGTACTGAAAAGTAAGCCAAGACTTCAGTCAGCTGCTAAATGGCAAATGCTTTAATGCAAGCAATTACCACATCTGTATTTCTAAACATTTTAATTCCTGATTTACTTTTCTTTCTAAAATAAAATCACACAAATAAAAATGTCAGTGGTTCTCATAATGGATTGCTTATGTCAAGTATATACTGTCTCTACATTCGATATATATGTAATGAAGTAAATGGTGCTCTACATTGTAGAAAAACACTAGAATGAACCTTGAAGTGACAGCTTGTGCAACATGTGTCTGAACTCACCTGACTTGTCAGCATGAAACATGTCTTCCTGTGAGGACAGAATCTCAGGGTCCTGCGAACCAGAAGCCTGGAGACCCTGTGAGTGCAGCAGAGCCTGGACACTCAGCTTCCTTCCTGACTGATCTTGGGAGTCTGATGAGCTGCTGGAGCTCACCTCAGATCTAGCAAAGGACAAAATAAATGTTAAAACCAGACTAGCATGTGTATCATAAATAAATGTAGAATCTGAAACATCACATGAACCTGTACCTCACAGATTTGTGGTCCTGACTCTCCAAAGTCCTGGAGCAAATGTTCTGCTCCGCTGGTGATGAAGAGCAGGTAGAAATTAGACTGACTATTAAAACCACCAGCAGCTGCAAAGCAGGATGCCAGAATTAATATTCTGATCAGGCCCCAAACAACAGAACTGTGGCAACAAACAGCCATGCTGTAGGTGACATTTGCACACATGCACCCACACACGTATATATGTGTGTTTTATACTCAAGTCCCTTGAGGCATGAAGGACTACCTAACCTTCATTTTGTATTGTAAGCTAATAAATACTCATCAGAAGGTACAAGAACAGATACAACTAAGACAAACTGGAGGGTCAGATGGTTGATAAAATATTTTTCTTGTGCTCAGAGAAGGGTGCCACTGCATATACAATTGTTTTTGATGTAAAATGTCAAAAAACAAGCATCGGTGAAATGTAACTGAGTACTTTACTAATTTTGGACCTAATTTTAACTTAGGCTATCAACTTAAGTCAACAAAGCTCAAGAAAATGTATATATACTATAATGTATGGTATTATAACTGCTTAAATGTCCAACTCCTGAATATTTTTTATCACTCTCTGTCAGAGTCTCAAAATCTTTTGAACTACTGTATATCATGAACACCATTCTTCCACTAGTACTACTGTCATTACAACAAACTGCAGACAGTGGTAAAATACAACATTTAAACAACTGTTACAGAGAAGAAACAAATAAAAGACCCTATACCTGATTTTGTGCATTTTTCACTGACAGGCTGCAGAGAGAGGTCTTCCTCCTGACAGTTCACTTCACCACACAGGTCTTGACTCTGAGAAAGCTCAAGAAAACCCAACTGGGAGGTTCCCTCTGATATACACAAAGAAATACAGATGCTGCTAATGTGTGGTAATATTCAGGACTTAATATGTTACTCTTCCTCATCATGTGAGAAGGTCCCTTACCATTATGCTGACTACAGTGTGTGGTTGAATCAGCTCCAGAATCCATATCAGTGTCCTCTGGTCCACTCCTGGAAAAAAAACAAAAAAACAACCAGACTGAAAATACTCCATCACTCTCTGCACCTAAGCAGCATCAACCAACAACAAAGGATGGTCAACACCTACTTCTTCTTAGGTGGAGGGGGGAAAACGTCTATAACTTGACTCTCCTCCTGGAATGATGAACTAGAGTTGGAAACTGTAAGGATGCCTGAATAAAGAAAACAATTGGTTTATTTTGTGTTTTTGTTACCTTTTTCACGGACTGACTAACATGTGGTCTATTTTATATGTGCTGATTTCTTGTTTTTCAAAAAGCACTTACCAGGTTCACCTTGACTGTTATTCTGGGGATTTTCTAACAGGCTGTCAGTCTGAGAGCATCTGCTTCCCGGAGGTGAAGATATCAGTTCCTGAGAAAGAGAAAAATAACATTATATACATATACACATACACACGTTTTTCTGGTTCTATCTATGCACTATTGCCCAAAAGAAAATAAGCTTACATCAATGGCTCAGTGACATGCAGCAAGTGTGTGTAACACATGTGTATGTGTCTACACATACACACACACATGTACATGCATGTACTGTCTGCTACTCTTACTCTTAAAGGGGGACATTCACTGGAAAACCAAATTTCTGATGTGTCCCTGTGTCCTTCCCGTATCCAAATATCACTAGTGTGTCACAATAAACACAATAAACACTTCAGCGACTTTTGAGAAAGAGGGGAGAGAAGGGCATTACTGTTTATCTGAGCTTGAGCAAGAGGTTTTTAAAAGTCGAGTTTAGTTACATAACTAGCACATTTGCTGTGCTTTGAACCCTCCGCCAACAGATACTCCTGGTCGTGGGCGTGAACATTCAACCTGAAGAAGAAGAAGAAGCTGAATCACTTCCGCTATTAGAACTATTGTATCTCTCGAGAGCAATATGTCTCAGAAGAAAGAAAAATTCAAGAAAGAAGAAAGATTCAGTTCATTGTTGCTCTGTTGTTGGTTGTCAAAATCAACACCAGACATTTCATAGACTCCCTTCTAATGAGGAAAAAAGAGCAGAGTGGATATCTTTCATTTTTTATGGTAATACCCCTGCTAAGCTTCCTGAAATACTGTTTGTTTGTAGCAGTCTCTTTGAAGTGAATTTTTATACAAACTTTGGGCAATAAAAAGCGAGACTCAGTTCAAAACTTCATCTCAAGTAAGGAGCAGTTCCAAAAATCCGTAATAGATTTCCTGGAGGCAAAGTAAGTATTTCCAAATGAAGCAATGTCTTTGTGAGCTTGACTGCTTCTTGTCGCGTATAGCATTAGCTAATGATTAATTGCAACTGCATTTGACAGGCTTTTCTGTTTGTGTCAACTCCATGTGATGCTGTTTACAAGCGAACCGCTCCACAAGATGTGTTGAACTGTATGTATTTGCCGTGTCGCCCAGTGACTTTCAACTCAGGTTTAACATGAGTGTTCCTACGCTAACTACTGACTGCAGCAGACGGAGGTCGGTTTGTATTTGCCTTTTCTGTTTGTCTCGGCTCCATGCAATGCTGTTTACAAGCGAACCGCTGCACAAGATGTGTGGAACCGTGTGTATTAGCCATGTATATGATTGTCTCTCAGCTCAGGGTTAGCCCGACTACGCTAATTACTGACTGCAGCAGGCAGAGATCGGTGTGTATTAATTTTGAATAGGGAACAACTTATTAAAATTGTTTATTTTACATTATCCATAATATTGTTATTTTGTATTTTCCACACTCAAACTGACACTCCTGCGTTTTTTTTTGGGTGGTGGCGGGGGCGCAGCACCGCGGAGCAGCCAGTCCACTTGTAGCTGGCCAATCATAAGCAGGTAGGAATGCACTTGGTAGCTGGTCAATCACAAGAGACTCAGTGTTCTGGGGGGCGGGCATTAGCTCAAAAACAGAGTGCTTGTTCAGAAGCTGACAGAGAGCAGCAATAAACTGGCTTAATCTGAAGATACTATGAGGTTTTTGACCATAAATATCAGTAATCTCGGTTTTTGGTTCAAAAAAGACCATTCTGTGTGACCTTTAAATATATTCAAGAGTGTAATAAGACACAAGGCATGCATGAAATTATGAAATTTTACTGCAAATTTGACTAAACAAGATCAACATGTTCCAGTAAACCGATATTTTCCCTTTTACTCATCAATTGAAGGAAACAAAATTTAAAATTCAATGCTAGATTTCAGGTTGGACTGCAAGATCGGAACATCTTTGGGGAGCACCTCACAGCAAGATGGTCTGAGCAGATCTGGCCTAACAGCCGTCTTACCCTAGTTTATTAGATTCTCATCACACAGATAAATAGCTAAACCTGCACAGTTTATACGAGGTAAAAGAAATTTATCAACATGCCAATTCTCTCCATGTGACAGTGAAAAGTAAGATATTTGCTAAGTTAGTTCATTAAAGGGCCAGTTGTGGTCAGAGAAGGGTGCCACAGCATATACAATGGTTTCTGAAGTAAAATGTCAGAAAACGAACAGTGGTGGAATGTAACTTTGCTTAGGCTGAAACTGAGGTGGACCTAAATTTAACTTAAATTATCTTACAACTAAAGTCAAGAAAACTCATGAAATGTAAATATACTATACTGTATGGTATTATACACATTCTGCATTATAGAAACATAGATACCGATACTTGAAGCCCATTAGCTTATGATACTTATGTGCTAGTGTATTTTTTGATTATATTTTGCCGGACTTTTACTGTACTTTTGTAATTTGTGAGATGCTTGGCAAGACCAGGCTTCAGCTTACCAGAACCGGGCTGCGGGCGGTGGGCTGCAGATTGGACAGGCGGCGGGCCAGCAGAGCTCGGTAGCTGCTCTCGGGGTCGTCCTCCAGAGCGACGCTGTCCGGCTGAGAGTCCTCCACGATCAAACACGGGTTCTCGGGCTGAGGCAGGCTGGAGTCCAATTCACTTCCGCCGGGATCCATGGGATTCAGCTGAGGACAGTAGCCGGGGTGTTGTTGTCAGCTACACAAACAGCAGTGAGACAAAGAAGTACCACGTGTAAAAACACATATATGACTATCGCGGCGAAGAAGTGACTGTTCGGTGGTAGCACGTTAGCCAAAGTGAGCTAGCAGATAACGCCCCGCCCAACAACAACAACAACAAGGAGTCTGTGCTTCAAAGAAACTGACCACACGCCCGGAAACGTGTACGTCCATCAATAAGTTACAAAGTTGTCGCAGTTTTAAGTTATACGGTTTTTAACGAACAAGGTATTTCAATCGTAAACACTAACTCCTGTCTCGCTCCTCGCGGCAAAAGTAGCTGGAAGCGATTTCATTGGTTCCTGTGACGCGATGACGTAGAGTGAGGACGCAAATTAGTTTTATGGCTGTAAATGTTTTTATTCACAAATCAAAAAAAAAAAAAAAAATTCTGGGTGACGTCCACGATTCTTGCGCCTTCTCCAAGAGAAGTGTTGCCCAAATTTCTTCTATGGGGGAATCCACATGTAAAAGATGACAAATGACGAATGATTCGCGACCCATTTCATAATAAAATTTTAGACAAGACTACATTTTGCATGATATGACGGTTGTGGCTATTTTACTATAATTTGTATAATAACACCTAATATTAGTTGATTATAAAACAACCTTTTCCAAAAGATATATATTTTAAATGATTTTTTTTAAATAATTCTTGTGGAAAAATGCTGTAAAAGAAAAATGCAGACGTCTTTATAGCCCCCAAAATTAATGGAGCAAATAAATGTGTAGATTTAGTGCAATCAAAACTCATGCTGCTATAAGCACATATAATACATGTAATTTAAAAAAAAAAGACTTAATCTAAGGTTACACAAACCAATTATTAAAGGCAATTATAAATGTATGCAAACACACTCATGGGTAGTATATTCACTGTCTGCCAAACTCTTTTAAATGCTACTGAATATTCTCAGCCATCCAGGAAGTGGTCATCTTCAGTAGTTAGTTGGAACTTCTAGGGATTTTCTACTAGGGAAGTGGATTTGCTCGAGTTATGTTGGAAGTGAAGAAGCCCAACAAAGTCCAGTTGCCAGCTAACTACTGAAGAAGCCCTCAAAATGTTACTCACTGGGCCTTTAGGAGAGCATACATAGAATGGGACTTTTCCTTAGAATTAAACAATGACAAAAATGTTTTCATTTAAAGTTGGTCGATCCTGCACAGAAGAGAATATACAAGTGTGCTATTCCACTCTCTAAGTGAAGGTGCATACTGTTGCAGGACCTCCATTGTTAATTTAATTGAATATAAATAGAGGGAAGTGTGTTTTTCAGGGTCCAACAGATAAAAAATGCAAAAGGACACCTTGTAACAATACTTTTCTGGATACAGTCAGGAACTGTAAAGTCCTGCACTTTAAGCCAATACCACACTTAACATGAGTTAAGTGTGCACATGTTAGAGAACTTAAAGCATATAGCATTGTTTGTTAGCTAAAGCCCATACAATCAAAGTGTCCAATACATTCTGTTAATGATTTTAGCGTGACAATCACCTGAAATCAACTTCAGGTGATGAACTATATTGACATATGTTTCAGGATGTTTTAATTTTTTTTCTTTAATTTTTTTAACTCATGTGTCATACATCAAATTTTCTTGATACATTTTGAATAGCTTGTTATCTCCAATCTTCATGTTACTGTTCAGCCTGTTTGATCACTCTGTCCTTAACTACAAGCAAACTATACTTGAGGCAAATGTTGCACACAATATTGTACATCTATACATCCAATGCATTTGGCTGTCCTCTTGTGTTTTTATTGTTTTTATGTTTCATACTTTCGCATTTTCTTTGCTCTGTTTTGCAGCTTTTATGGGTCACAGAGTGGAGTTTTTACACTCCAAGGATGAATCATGTAAAGGAGAGAAATCTAGGACACTGCAGTGAGATATTCATGGGCCCTTGTGCGGCTTGAGCAAAATTATATACTGTATGGGTTAACTTTTTTTCCACTATTATTTCCCTCAGAGTCAGAGTCACTGACTTGGTGTGCACATTCCAGGGATTATACATAATTTTGTGTCTGCTCTGTAATCCACTCCTGCAAGCACTCAGCTAATGCATTCTATATTTCAAAGGTAGCCAAGGCACATTATAAAGAAAAAATACAAACACAAAGGGAGTTTATGGTATAATCACTTTGCATCTGGGCCACAGTATCCTGTGATCCTGACATGGGCGTGTCTAAGAGGTGGCATGTGGCATGTGCCACCCCTAAAATCTGAGTGGCCACCCCAGGTGCCACCCTGCTTGCTGAACTGCCGGCATGATTTGCTATCTGCATGGGTTATGTTAGTGTTAGAGGAGCTATTTATTTAATGTATTCTATTTGATTTTGTTGACAATTTTGAAATTATTTATTTGATCTTATTTGTTGACACTTTATATTTTTAGTGTATGTGCAATGTGTTATTTTGTATGTGCCTTTTGTACATTTTTGGTTGCACAAATAAAAGCTTGAGGCTACATTTTTATGGTGCCACTCTGTTGTGATTTGGGTTATTTAAAAAAAAAATAAAATGTAAACACTGTAATTTTAGTAATTCAATTCATTACAAAAGAAAAAGCAGTAAATCAATCCTATGTTGATGCACACACAAGTATTTTTGAGGCTACCATGGTTGTTACTCAGTGCCCCACTTCCCCACTTCGGTCACCCCAGTAAAAAAAAGTCTAGACACGCCACTGGATCCTCAGACACTGAAACTGCCAGCAGGCACAGGACAGAGTAGATGCACTGTGTACTGAGCATTTTACAGCAGCTCACAGCTTTGAAAATTAAATGGCGACCTTTCAACCTTATTTTGTCTTCACCATTTGACAGCCTCAGTTTCCATGGATACACCACATGTTCTCTATTGCCTATGCAAATACAGATCACAAAGGTACAATTTGCATAGAAAGTACAAAGTGCAAATAACTTGAATAAAGGCTGCCGGTGAAGTGAGTTGTGGCTCAGTAAATTGTCCAAAAAATCCGAATAAATAAAATCAAAGTAACACATTACTGTTAGTGTGGGAGGGGGCAAAATATTGGCAGATTAACTTGACACAGGCACATATAAATTTTGTATTATCAATAACGTTATTTAGTATTTTAATACCTGCATTTTAATGGGTACAAGGCGTCAAATCATATCCTGAGATAAATGTCACAGTAACCATGAAGATGCTTACAAAATATAAAATGCCATGATGCAGACAGTCATATAAAGTATACAGTCTGTACCTGTACAGTCTAATTTAGCAGCAAATAGTGACTTGGGTGAGGGGAATGGACGGTCATTTTTTGCTGAGTTAAGTCAGCGCATCACAACAATGTCTGCAACCTTTATGACGTTTGATGTCTCCTGATCTTTCTTTGTGATTCAAAGTCTGCCTCAGGTCAACTGAAGGTGTAGTCTCTCCTGCCAGACATCAGCCACGGACATGACCACAGCTCCAGTTTCCAGGAAAAACATCATCAGTGGCAGCAGCAGCAGCAGCAGCGTGGGCATCAATGACCGGCATTTCAGTAGACTGTGGAAACACTAAGATGGAGACATCCCAGCTGGGGACAAAGCAATTACCAGTATCTGATTCTACTCAATATCCAGATATGCAACTCAAATATTGGCTCATAAAATATAAAAACGGTTCAGGAAATAGAATTATTAGTTGCAACTGAATGAATGATGATGTGAGCTCCAGCCTCTTTTAGACGACTGGCAAAGTTCAACGTTACGTCGTCATTTCTGCAGGTCTATCGGGCTGACACCCACATTTAGAAATGCGCAGCCATACCCAAAATGTCTAATGTGAGCCGAGAACTCTGCTGGAGCTGACAGACACAGAGACACCGGGAGCCTGAGCTGCTGCTGCTACAACCATGCCGCTGCTTATCTGTATTCAGTGCAAAAAGATACATAAAGAGATTTGTTTTTACCTTGGATATCAATGTGTGTGCTGATCGTTTTTTCCTGTTTGTTTCACTGTCCCGTTGTTGGCAATAATATCGAGTCCAACATCGCGCACTGGCTCCTCTGCCTCTGTTTTGCTGCGAGTCAGGGTGTGGAATACACACGCATGGATTACACGTCAAGATGCAAAGGCATTTATTTAATGTGTCCATGCTCTTTGCCCCTGAAGTCAAACACGTCCGCTGATGGATGACGACAGATTTAATTAGAATAACAAAACAAAAATGTATATTATTTTTTCAAAAACCACATTTACAGATAAAAACACATACAGTGTTGGGTTAAATGGAATTTATTTGAAACTTCTGTGAAACAAAGAAACTGCAAAACAATCAAGTATTTATTTAAATATATATATATATGTGTGTGTGTTGGCGCATCAAAGAATAAATCAAAGAATCATCAAAGAACAGAAGTGATAATGAATGACGGAAAACAGCATTTTATAATCACTCAACTTTAGTAGCAGTAATTAATGAAGTCTGATCTGTAGATTTACTTTTAGAAATGATATTTAATAATACATGAAATACATGTAATACATGAATGCAGCATACTTAATAAACATACACATGTGCTACATTACTGTACACTGTGTACATAGATTATGCATTTGCCAGTTTAATGATTCGTTTTTATCCTAGTTTTCTTTATCTATAGTTCGGGTTGTTTTTTCCCACGACTTTAGATTATTATCCTACTCTGTATAATTATCTATAACAACACTGAAATTGCTAATATTATTGTATTTATCTGTAATTGTAATTGATGGTTGCCAAACATTAGGCATGAATGTTGCAGCCCTTCATTTATCCAGCAGAGGTCAGCAGGCACTATGTTGTCAGTGACAGGAATGCTGACTCACCGTTAGAACCACCAGTGTATATTTCCCTGGTGTGTGTTTATCTGCTGAACTGGCCAAAACTGCCATCACTGGAGCCATGGTGCTATAACTGAGATTAAGGGAAGTCTTTGTTTGCTTTTGTTCGCTTAAGGACATCTTTAACTAAGGTATATTAACTAGGAGTACTTTCCCTTACTCTTACACACATACCATGCTACAAGTATTCAAATTACATCCCATAATTCATGGAACATTAGTGACCTTTTCCCATTCACTCACTGATCTTCTACCGCTTTATCTTCCACATGAGGGTCATGGGCTGGTACCATCCTAGCTGACATAAGTTTTCTTTAAAAATGTTCTGAGAATATTTACAATTATAGTGGAAGAATGTTTTCATATTACAGTACATTTTACTATATAACACTTGGTAGACATCATCAAGAGACAACAACCATGGAAATGCTAGAACACAAAAAACAATCTGTCATTGGTGTCCCTGAATCTCTCCACTCGTGCTTGTTTCTTCTTTTTCTTACTTGAACATTCACTCATAGTTCACTTATATCTTCATTGGAGGGCATCATGTCATCCGTCAACAGTGTGGAAGAGAAAAAAAAATCTCAAGAACAATGTATTTATTCTGTCTGTCAGTGCGTTCTGACTCCCTCATCCAGTCTTTGACTCTCAGCCCTGTAACCACTGGTTCAGAAAACACAATTCTGTAAAAGTGGTTCACAAACATATACACATAGATTTTAATTAATAATAGCGCTGCAATGTTTACCAAAACTTTCCATGCAGCAGTAGATTGCACATGTAGTGTAACTGCTGGAGAAATGAATCCAGTATGCTGTATGTGTAATGCCAATACTTTATTTCACTTATTATTATTTGTAATATAATTCTTACTTGCTGCTTTTGTGTTGCATAATGCATTTGATTCAAATCACCTTTGAAGTCTGACATAACATATTTTTTTCCAGCTCTGAGCCTTTGCTGTCACTGGTACTGTCTGCACAGATGATGCTTTATTCTGCTCATGATGAGAACAAAGATGTATCAGTTTAGTTACCAAAGCCCATAGCCTGGTACTCACAGCGACACTGGTATAAATAGAACCTTTGTCTGCTCCTTTTGTCTGGAAGCTGAATTCAGCAGCCTTTAAACAACACCAGGATTACAGTACAGTAAGTGACTCTTCTCCCAGTTACCTCAAAAACCTATCAGTGAATACATGTATGTCCTCACTGATGGTCATACAAATGTTTTCACACAATTTATTTTTAACTTTGAAAAAACTGTCCAAATAATTATATACAGTATATATAGAGAAATATCCTTGTATTTATGTATGTTTCAGCAGTGTCATGAAGGAAAATTGTATCAAGATAAATTCTCATATCCCTCTTTTCCATTTATCCAATAATACAGTGAGACATCAAATAGCCACATAATGTACAAACCAATCACGTATTTACTTTCCACATAGTCACACCCACAACTCCTCCCACACCACCCTGCATTGTCATGGCTTGCTCCGGATGCAGTTGTCATGGAAATAGAAAAGGGCTCAGTGTCCACTGGTGGCACTGTTACCATGGAGATCCCCATCGCAGTAGCTGCCTCACTTGATCAAGCAGAGCTGGAGAAGTCTGTTCAGCACCATGGACAGCAACAAGCTGGAGCTGCGTTCCAGCACAGAAACTATCGCATGCTGATTGTTGTAGGAGAGATTTCCACCACCCATCACCTCGACACTGTCAAGAAACAGATCACCCAAGGTATGACGAAAATGCTCGTTCCATGTGCCCTCTATTAATATACAGTACGTCTTCATGTATATATTTTGGTTTTATTGGTAGAAAACATTTAATTTGTTTTCCCTTTGGTGTTTTACTTGTCATGTAGTGGAATTCAAGATAACAGCTAAAAAAACCAAAATTAAACTGGTAAAATTACTAAATTACAGCTGCATAAAGTATCACAGTGGTTAATAGTGGTAATAGAATAGAAGTGCTTTAGGCCATAGGTGCAGTCAGATGATTCTCTGTTGAATCTGGTGCTGCCAAAGATGCAATTTCAGATACTTGAGGCAAAAGTTTCACTGTCATTGGTCATTGTGCATTTTCCCTGTTGTGTTGCACAGGCTTATACTCCTGGAATGTTGATCTCACCGTTTGTGACCTGAACAAAGAGCTGCAAGTGTTTTTGACCAGGCACACAGCTCAGTTTTCAGCACAAGTCAAAGGTCAGTCTGAGCTCTTCAAATCATATCGATTTCACACTGGTATACACTGGTTTTAGACACATCGTTGAGCATTTTCAGTTTTTGTTGCCTGGAGACAATAAAAGCCTGAGTTATATTAGAGTATCAGTGTTGCTGCTGCCTCCCTATTATCTTGCTGGTAGCTTTGACTGCATAGAGACACTCAGGGACACACAAGTGTATCAGATTGCATTCAGTCCAAGTTTGACTAAATATATTATTTTCTTTTGCTGCATCTTGTTTCTCCTAACGTGCCCTGGGTGTTATCCTGTGAGATGGAAAACATGGATGGTATTGATCAGGGTCTCATATGCAGACTGCATGTCAAGGTGGGAATCAATGATGGGCTAACATGAGAATGCATTAATTATTTCAGGAATATAATATCAAACCATGTGATTGACTGTAATTAGAACCTGCTGGGATATTGCTGCTGTGAGCGTGTCAGCTCAAAGAAAGCACTTGAGCCACCCACATTAGCATGCTGAAACTTAATGTAGCATAGTGGTGTTAAATAAGCAAATCTGAAGGAAGGATGTATGGATCTTAAAATGTGTTCACTTTGTTTTGACTGAGCACTGATCAAATTTTAAAAGCAGTTACATCTTGTTGCACATCTATATTCCCACACAGCACAAAATAGTTTCCCTTTTGCCACAGTGTCTACAGATTTTTTTCTATCTTTAAGGTACGGTATAAAGCAATTTCTTATTGAACAACCATAAACCTGAAGGACTTCATCGGTCAAGCTATAAAAACTCTGGATTGTACATTCCCCATAATGCAACCATCACTGCTTTGCAAAATTCTGTATCTCCAGTTGGAGGCAGTTGGTTTTCATGATGTTGCAGTACTACCATCGTTACCACTTCTGTGATTGCCTTCTTTGCTCTGAATCTGTTTTTACTGCATTTACTTTTAATTAATAAACCACTTTGCAAGCATGAACATTTTAATGAGATATTTCAAGAAGTATTTTCAAATTTCTATTCAGTTTTGTATGCACCAGTGTGTGTAAAACCAGGTGGCATACAGTATGTGTTGAGCTCTGCCTAATTTTCCATTACGTCATTCTCTCACAATGATTATCCTCTCAGGATGAATACATTTACAGCCTCTCATAACACCAGCATGTCAGCACATTTATGTTTTTAACACCTTTCTAACATCCTGTGAGAAATCTGAAGAGATAAGGCATTTCTTCACAATGTTCACAGGTATTTATAATTGCTTCATTCTTTAGGTGGCTTACATGCATGCATTTGCATTACAAAGACACTGGAGAGTTTTAAAGTGTTGCACCAGTCCAGTGTGGCTGAATGAGACAAATACACATTACTCCTGGGACATGTTTAAATGTTAGGCCAAAGTAAACTAGAACATGTTCACTAGAATAGAATGGATGGATGGATGAATGAATAAATAAATGAATGAAATTTAGAGGTGTGTACAGAAAAAAAGACATTATGTGGTTTCTCACTACAGAGCCTAGAAAGAAAACATAGGAGAGAAAACTGTATTATAGTTCATAGAGGCTACATGTTTTCTTTGCTTTCAATTTTGCTTGAATCTGCTCTCCTTCCAAAAGAGACAATGGCATAAAATAACACAAATGTACGATCAGGTTATAAAGTAGTTGTGTATTAGTTTAGAGACGATTGTTCATGCCTTCTGGGGATGCTGGTTCACATTGGTTGGTCACACCACCAGCAAAAGAGCAGGTACAGTAACACATCATTTGAGATTAATTTAAAAAAAATTGAAATTGTTTGGTAATTTCCCTTGAGCAAATTCAAAAGGAAATGATGAGTGAAGCCATCTTCAAATAGACTCAACCACAATGCCAACAGAATATATTATACTGCTGAGACTTTAGAATTTATAGGATTCTAATACAGAGGACAGAGTGAACAATAAGTGGACAAAAAATGTTTTAAGACATTTCAAAGCTGGTTGGCAAAAAACCCGAGAGAAACCTGACAGAGTCCAGGCTTCTGATTCAGAGAACAATGGAGGCACAAGTTCAAATAGATTGAAATCCAAAGGTGCAAATGATGGTGCCAAGGCACATGAACAACAAGGTGTGAGCAACTGAGCAGAGAACAGCAAAACTAGAAGCTACAAAATAACACTGTGTGGGTAAATACCCAGCTGAACCCTGAATTAACTATGAGAGTTTAGTTGTGTGTGTCTGTATGTGTGTGTTTATGGTGATGAAAAAAGATATCACCATCTGCAACAGTGAGGTTCATTGATCGGTCTTTAATGGTTTTCAGAAACAAAGGAGCTCTGTTGCATAGAGGAATGAGAGATGTCAGGATTTAGATGCAACCTGCCCTAACTGGCTCTTGATTGTAAGTTAATATTTGTAGGTTCAAAAAAGTGCCGTATATATTTGCTCTTTTCATGGGAAGAAAAACTGTAGAAATATCAACAAGCCTTATTTCTAAGACTATAGGGTAAATGATACTTGGGAGTTATGCAGTTTCAGTGAAATTAGTTGTGTTCATTAGTTATTTTATGATTCATTTTGTGCTGCTTTCTCGTAGTTCACTTGGTAGGCTTTTATTGCTATCAGTGGTTTGAGTAAAAACTAGTGAAATGAGACACCAATCAATTGTTGGCGTCAGGGAGAGAAAGAGGTTTCCTCAGTGTGGAGAGAGCAATAGCTCAGTAACTATGGATCTGCCAAGACACTGTGTGGTGACTGTGACCAATATAAAGATTAATATTTTCCCTATTAGAACGATTCATCCAGGTCTCCCCAGAAATATTGTGTTTTAATGCTCAATTGGTTTCTGTGCCACATGTAAGGATAGTTCACAGTTAAGTGAGGTAGAGGTGAGGTGGGATGAGACAACGGCGTTTGGTGCTGCATATATGCAAATGTCACAATGGAAAATTGATCAGATCCAGGCAGTGAAATGTCCTCAGAGGCTGGTACCTCATCACAATGAAGGTCAGTCCCTCTGAGCTTGAAGACACTCATAAGACTTTACAAAACAACTTCTTATTGAGTTTTAAAAAAAAAAACCTCTTATAGGGCACACAAGATCTTTCATGGGGTTGGCTGGTTGACCTGCATTGTGAAGCTTATTGTAAGTACCTAATAAACAGCTGATCAAGGAGTGCACAGTCATCATGGCTGACAGGCTGAGACACTAATACACAAAGGAAAAAGCTACAAGATCTTTCGCTGACAGTTGGATCAATTTGCCCACACTAACAGGACAGACAGTAATCAAATGAAAGGTTGGTGTTTCGCTCGCATTTATTAATTTTCTTAAGTCCTCATATTACCAATCACAATGAGCGCAAAGATCTCAAGACAACACAAAATAGCCCACCTCCTTAGGTAGCATCAAGCTCGGGCATTTGAGACATATTTATTTAGAATTTAATGAGAGTACAAATGTGCTCTGCAGAAGAATAATACCATTACCACCACCATTTCCCTCTATACTCCTCTAATGTGAATGTGGAAAAGCTCCAGCAGCTCCAACATGGCAGTGATCTCCTGATGGGTGGCATATGTGCTGAAGAACAGCTAATGCCCTTGGCGGGTCTCAAAAGCTTCCTGAAGGCCTTGCTCTGATGCTCTACAGCTTATGTGCATATTGTACACATATCAATTTCCCCTAACACAACCAAAAGACCGATAACATGACACGGAATTTAAAGACAAAGGTTTAGTCAGTGAATGGCTGAGGCTATCAAGGTGATCAAGGTGAGTAATACGTTTCAACTGCGGTTGGAACCCTAATGCCATTACAATTCTCTTAATGCCCACAAACCAAACTGTTGTGCAATGACTTTTTTAAACAATGAAATATATAATAAATATTTAAGAAAAAATAACTGTAAGACATTTTAATAATAATAATTAACCCACGTACTTAGACAAATAAACAATGAAATGAGCTTGATATGAAGTGAAACACTCAATCCCTTAAAATTAGATACTGACAAAATGTTTCACAAGACCAGGCCTCAAGGTAGAGGGTGGAGATGGTGATTTATATTACTGCAAAGACATTGAGGTTTTGGGCACTTCTAAGTCTCCTAAGTATCTAAACCTACTGTATTTTCTTGTCAGTCTAAAAACCCCTCATGGCCTCGTTTAAGCTCCATGAAAACACTAGCTTCCCTGAGCAGTTGCGAGGTGTTGGCTCATAGTTGCGCTTGTTGTGTCAGAATGAAATGGATAAAGGACACACAGGTAATCACTGCATCCATTACTGTGTGTCCATTAGTGTCTCCCAGGCCTCAGCATATTCTCTGCTCACAACAGACTGTGTCCTGGTTGACTGATGAGGCACAGGGACAAACTGGAAAACAGGAGGAGAAGGAGGAAGAAGAGGAGGTGGAGGTGGAGGAAGAGGGTGGCAGTAATGTCTCAATGAATGCAGTTGTCACAGGCATGGTGCAGTTAATAATGAATCAGTATCCATAACCTACTGAACAATTGGTAATAAACAGAATGAGGTGATATCAGTCATTAAAGCTCAGTGTATCTTATCATTCTGGTATGTGCACACAAATAACAATACTCACTTTACATGTGATCATTTTAACAACCTTATATCATTTGCATATTATTACACTGACCTTCTGCTTATATGTTTATTGACAGTGGTGGCTAATAATTCAATTTTACTGTTCAGCGTCTTTGACTGAAATTGTCTGTTAATATGGTGAATTATTTCATGTTGTCATTTTATAAAATATTCTTTCACCAAGACAAATTATAATCGAAAGCATAAAAAACTACAAAAAAAACCCAAAAACATTTAAATCATTTTCTGGTTAAGGCCTCAAAAGCTAAATCAGGGACACACTGAATTCAGCATCATCCTCTTCAGACAATGAATGTCTATTGCATCTGATTGCTAATGAGAGTTGTTAAACATTTTGCCCTTTGTCATTTGTCTCAGTCAGAGACAGAGATGAGTGATGCCTGTTATTAAAGATTGTCTCTCACTCTCAACATTATCTGCAGCTTCAGATAATCCTTGTGTAAACACAACAGACATGCTGGGTGGCAGTATGCAGGTAACTCTGCAGAGTCAGAAAGTCCATGTCTCATGACTACTGACTACTGCATTATCACATTAAAAACAAAACTGCACTTACAACTTGTAGGCTAATGTCATTTTTTTGTTTTCTCTCTTCTATAATCTTTAAATGTTTTCCGTCTCCTGGGGAAGCTATAACATTCACTGACTTCTCTCTTTATTGATTTCTGCCTGAGAAGGATTTAAACATACAGCGACTCACAAAAGTGCTGGTTTCACAGATTTCACCAGCAAGCAGTAAATGAACTGATGTGGTCCCAGATAATAACCTTTAGGGACAACACACAGTCTGCATCGCTGTCAGTTATGTAATGAGCTGTTAAAATTTTAATAACATGCTTTAAAAAATGTCCAGGCATGGTAAAAAAGAAGTCGTCTTGGGTGTGGTTTAGGAGAAGGCACGCTGATTAATAATTTAGTGGTTGATATTGATTCTCCCCTCGGCTTCTCTGCAGTCAGAGTTATAGATCAAGAGGGAGGTGTCCCTGTTTCTCTGCCTTTCATCTGGACCTGACAACACACAATCACATACATGTGGGTGTGTGCGTATGTTGTACACTGATGCATTGAAAGCTGTTAAAGACAGTCAAATTACTGCAATGTAATCTGTCTGATGGAAGGAGAGAATCTGTAGGGACGTTTGTAATGTCCTTCGGATGGAGGACAAACACATCAAATTACCACTTCATTAGGTACAGCTGCAGTATTTAGTCCACTGTCTGGATCTACAGTAGTGTACAGTATAGAGGCCTGCCAAAAAACAGTCCTGTAGAGGATTACAATGTTATGTACAGTATAATGAAAAATTGCAGGCTGAAACCTTTACAATATTACAGAGAGAATAGAAACCCAACAGTTCACACAATGAACAAGCACTAGGTGTCAGTGGAGAGGAAAAGCTCCCTTTTAGCAGAAATAAATCTCTGCTAAAACCAGACAAACAGACAATTATCTTTTGTCTTGCCATTTCAAGGGGACTGAAACTGTGACATCCATCTTCCTGAGTTAGCGTTTTAGTGAATGCGTGCACGTGTGTCAAATGTTATGATTCACAGTTGATTGTGGGTTGAGGTATGACAGAGCTTAGAGTCTATTTTAGTTTCTCTCCATTCCACCCCGCAGCTGCCGTTTGAGTCACAGCTGTGGGAAAAGCCTCCTCCCACAACAGACAATCCACTTGCTTCCTTTGAAGTGTGTTATCTAACATGATTTATCTGGACAAACTGCATTAACAAGTTCCTAAAAGTGAAAAAAAAGAAGAAAACAATTAACAAGTGTTGCTTTGTGCACTTTGTGCTGTGTGCATGAAGCAAAATTGATACAACATGGGAGTTGTTATCAAACCAATCAGCTTTTGCATGTTACTATTCCCTCAGTGTTTATCATCCAGGAGCTATTTACTGACCTGCTGAATAAAAACCCTGAAGTATACAGTTAAAATCTAAAAAGTGACAAAAAAACTGAACTTAAACTTGGATAAAAAAAGTCATTTGGACCTTTCTGAAAGACAAACACTATGCATTCTCAAAATACATGTTGCCAAAGACAGATGACCAAATAAAACAAACTGCACTTTGAAATGGGCATGAAATACCACGTTAACTACAAATAACTTTAATCCAGTAATTGTGTTTATTCTTGCCTTGCTTTTCAGGGGGGCTATTGTCATATCAGACTATAGACTGTACAGATTTTTCATCTGATATGACAATAGGCCTAGCCGTTGTGTGACCGTTATATGAACCAATTAAATCATAATTAGGTAGATTTAAATAAGATTTAAATGCAGCAAAGTTGCACATTTTATGAAGGGTCGTTGATACTTAAAACTGAGAGGAGAGGTGAAAGTTTGGCAACTATTCTACTACTAAAAACGTTACGGACTGACGTCAGTTCAATAGCCAATAATAATACTAAATAAGTAACCAAAGAAAGGGATAAAGTAAGAAAGGCTTGGGCATGGGCTCAGATTACCTTATTCCTGGCAGCTAGCAGGAAAGTGATGTCGAGAAATTACATTCACACAAACCATGGCCTGACTGAACAAGCTCGCTATGGCATTATCACTCAGAATACCGTGACACGACAGCCTGTCGTAGGGAACGTCCGATTCACGTGAATGCAACTGGGTCGCTTTGTGAAAGCCGAGTGTACGACGGGTTCCTGAAAGCAGCACGAGAGTGAGTGAGTGTAGGTGTTGCGCTCTTGAGGCCGATCCTGTGCCTCATCTTCATCCGCAGCAGCAGCATCATCATCAGCAGCAGCATCAGCAGCAGCAGCAGCAGCAGCAGCAGCATCATCATCATCGCCGCCCCTCCTTCTGCTCCGTCCTCTGCACTGAAGGACAGTAAGAAGCCGCTTCATCTCTTACTCTCAGGCTTCACAGTAGAAAAGGAGCAGGACGGCCACTATTTCCACTGGGATGATGCCACAGATGCGTGCAAAGACGTGGGTTAGGACTGGACTGGCTCGCTCTCTGCGTGTCTTATAACCGTTAGTGTGGAGCGACACATGTAGACGGTCGAAGACGCAGGAAGAGCATAAACAAGTATATGTGTGTGTCCGCATTCCCCTCCCAGGCCGTGGACTGCACTGACGTGAGTACAACCTTATGATGCATTTCAGTGCATACACAGCAGTTGTTATTCCGAACTATGTAGCCCATAATTCGCCCATAAACAACTATAGGCCGTACTGTATATGCATATGGTGCATTTTAATCTCACTCCGTATATATACTCTTGGTGTCAGGACAATAATCTGGCTTGGCCTTCATCTCACACAGTAGCTACAACCACATTATGATGGGCCACTGAAAAACAACAACAACAAAAAAGCCTTTTTGAATAAACACGTTAAAAAAAATAAATCACACGTACAATTCTGTAATATTTATCTGTGATCTTACTCTTAATATCTATGTAGGGGCTTTGATATAAGGAGCTTTTATTGGCTGATTGTGATTTATTCAGCACCAGTGAGTCTAAAATGAAAATCCCTATGACAGTACTGTATACTGGGCTATATCCTACATACCATGTAGTTGTAGTTGGCATAATGTAAAGCGGGTGAGGAATTTGTTCTGGTGCTTCAATTCAATACACGAGCATGGAGTCGTCAGTGGGTGTTAGCCTATAGATGCTCAAGTGTTTCACAGTTGTGGTGTGTGGCCTTCCCCTTTTTTGCTGATGAACCGCAGGGAAAACAGCCTCTGACTCAATGTTAACATTCAACATTAACTACATGATCCACATTCAGCTAAGTAAATTTAGATGACCTTTTCTTATGTTGGGATAACTGCAACTCATCTTCTGACCTTGAGGCTCCATGACACTGAAGATGGGTCTCTGCTGTGGTCCAGCTCACTTGTTCCTGTGAAAACTGTGAAAAGGGAACTTACTCAGAAACATCTAAAAATAGATGCAGAGCCCGGAGACTGACAGCTATTTTAATGACTATTCATCACTGACAGCCAAGACATGGGGCATTATTTCTGTGAGTTTTGTTATGTTAACAGTGAAGTTATGATGTTTAATAGAGGCCACTATTTAAAACCCTTCATTTATGTTTATCCCTAAAGCAAATACTCAGTTGACACAGTGGTAATCTAATGGTATTTATTTTATTAACGTAATAGTTAATGTAATAGTAAAAGTGTGCTACTAAAAAATCATATATTTTAAAAATCTTATATTTTAAGAGATAGCTCAGGTTTTTTAGGTGAGGCACAGGAACAAGCATGGAAGCATGGAAACTCGCCGCAGGGAAACAAGGAAGAACAAGGAAAATGTCTACTCTGTCTTAAGAATAAGTTGGCTGACTTACCTTGCCATCAGGCAGCCTTTTCCAGCTGAAAAGTGACATCTCTAAAACTACCCACTCTCTTGCACCAGTGTCTATATAGAGAAAACCAACGTTTCTTTTTTTTTTTTTTTAACTTGCCGGGACATGGGAGTTGCTGGTCTGCTGCCTCATTTGGTAATTTGTTTTACTTAGGTAAATCTGAACTAAGGGTTTCAAACTCCTAAGTTCCAAAACAACACATCTGAACTTAATGGTAAAGGCAACAGTGGATCAGGGGGGTAAATGGAAAATAATAGGCAAAACTTGTGGCAGTAACTTGGAGAGGCAATTGGTTACCCACATACTAAATGAGACACACCAACAGCAGGAAGTCACCGTATAAATAGGGAGGAGTTGATGAGTAGATCAGGATCAGCTGTGGTGATTGGTCCCCCTGCCTCACCTGCCAACCAGCCTCCTGAAAAGAGAAGAGCAAAGCACTTCCCCAGGAACACAAGTACATGACAAAATAAAACAGGAACTAAAGAAATAAAGGAGAGGCAATTCAAACCAGACCTGAACATGACAGATTGCAGGACATTTATGTACTGTATGCGTATGTATGTACATATACATATACATGAACACAATCTAAGGCAGGTATAAGTGTAGCTACTTTTTTTCTTTTGTCAAATCTAATAACCTCATTTTTTTGCACTGGGATTGCAGTATCCAAAGGTTGCTGTTGTACATATTTTACATTTATCACCACATTTATGTCAGAAAATAGTGAAAATTTGTCTTAACAACATTTCTAAAACACTGTTAAGACATTTGGACAAAAGTTGGACAAAGTCTGAAGATGTTTGCTTTAAGTTTTTGTTGATTTTGTTACATTTCAACCAGCTAATTAAAACAATAACATTAACTGTACTTAGATCTAATCGTATCAAGATTCACATGTATTTGGATCACCCGCTTAACTGGCTTTATTATTCTGAATGTAAATAGAGGCTCTTTGAAATATCCTGGAACAAGCTTCATGTTTGGAGAGACTGAAGATAGAGACTAAGCAGTCTCTTATTGTGTCTCTTATCTCCAATCCTTATTGTGAGGAACCATGGTTCAAAATAACAAAAGCCAATCAAACAATACCAGAATTAATTCTCTGTTTTATGAGAGTTTCTTATAGAACAGCTGTGGGCAATTATTTTTCCCAAAGGAGTCATATAAGAAACACAAAAAGCTGGACCAATGGACTGAAATAAATTCTGCATGATAATTTAATCTCTCTATAAAATGCAGCAAATTGTTTAGGTGTACATAGGGCAGCAGGCCAGACAGCACCCCCCCCCCCCCCCCCCCCCCCCCCAATCCCACTCATGTGGTGCGTATCTGTACACTTATGCGGAAATGGAACTATACAATACATGATTGTTGATTCTGTGGCCACATCAATGTATGGAAACTGTATATGTTAGATGCACCAGTGCGACAAAAGAAAACATTTCGTCGCACTCCAGAGATATTTGGTAGCATATGCACACAAATTGGTTTGGACTCTAGAGCCTTGTTATTTATGTTTATTTTCTAATTTTTTTTTTATTAACCTCATGTGGGCCACACAAACACACACACAAACTGGAAACTGGTTTTGATGACTTGAGAGGACATTGCACTTACTTACTTGCATATCCTGGAGACTTATTCTAACCTTTACCATAATTAGTTCTGGCCTAACCCTAACTCTGACCCTAACTCTGACCCTAAAGCTTAACCTAACCCAAACCTCAGCCTAACTTTAAAGCATGTCCTCACTTTAAAATGCAGCAATTTACATTATTTTATCCCCACAAGGAAGACGAGGAAGACAAGTCCCCATAATGTGACTGTGTAAACAGATTTAGGTCCCCACAACATAAGGAATACCAGGTACACACGCACGCACACAGCACCGCACCACATCATTCTTCAGGGTGGGTGAGGCCGAGTGCTGAGCTCAGCAGCTTCAGTCTGGGTGAGAAGTGGACAGACCGGATGCCCAGCAACAGGAATAGTCTTTAGATGAATTGGTAGAGGTGTGGCCCCAGACTGACTGGTGTTACATTCTACTGGTGTGATGCTTATTTTTTTTCCACAGGCTTGATCGTTCTTTTAAGAAGAGATTCAGCTCAGCACTATTTCAAAACAGATATGTGCTGTTTGTGTCTCTTCCATCTTGAAAAACCAAATCGTTTTTCTAGTGCTGTAACTTTGCCTTGACAGTCAGTTAAAACAAAGGAATTTATATAGTCTAGTTTCTACACAAATGGCATAATAAAGAGCACAATGCAGCTGGGAGACTGCACAATTTGATTTTCTGCTGTTTTGCTTTTTCCTATCATGTGTGTTCCTTACTAAATACAACAAAATATTTTCCTGCCTTCTGATCTGCTTCCATGTCATTAAGTCAGCTTTTCTCTGTTCTGAGAGTCTCACGGGCATAAAACCTTCACAGACAAAAAAAATGACATACACAAACAAGAGTATGATGCCATCTTGCCACAGTTGCCACCAATCTGTTTCTGTGACCCAGGGCATGATGGAGTTTAAGACTAGCCCTCTTTTGTGCTTTGTGAATGTGAGCCTCATTTTCTCTTAAAACCTGCTTATGCACTTTTAATGAAGACCTTGGCATTTAACAATGTTTTCTTATGAGGCAGTTTCTTAAAAACAAATTTAAGAAAAAAACAAACAAAGAATGTATTGATGATTGAGGCCTGATGTGAGCTGCACTCTGTTCTGTATTTGTGTCATTTCAGTCATCACCTCAGATGAATTTTCAGACAAATGTCTATGAGTAGACACCAGTGTGATTTACAGCTGGTATTGGAGCCTGGTTGCAGGTGACCACTGTACATATTTGGTTGCAAAATCTGATGTAGCACGGGTGAATTTTGAGGCTTCACAATGGGAGCTTGTTTTGCAACTAGCAGACCATTCATTTTTGTATACTGTATTGTGCCTCTCCATTTGACAAAGTTAAACTGTCTCAGGGTGCTATTAACTTTTTATTGTACCAGTATCTCCACCCAGTTCATGCATATTTGGTTCTCCAAATTTATGGCTAATAACCTCCCAAAATAGTCATAACAAAGGGCAAATTATAGCCTTTGCTATTAAGGAACAGTATCATTTAACATGCGTCCATTCAAAACGAACCTTACAACTCATAAACAACAACCAACTAGAGACTGAGAAATGGAAAAGCAGCAGCTAATTGGTTTGTTCTTGAGACCATATGTGGCCATAAATGTTTTTGATAGCTTGACTGAATTTGCTGCCATTAACAATTTTTTTTGTAATCATTCTCTGCTGAATACATAGAACAGTATGTTGGTTGTAACAGAGATTTGTCCAAGGCATTTATCCATTTGTGGTATTTTAACAGGATCTGTCAGTGATTAGGAATTGGCTGCAGCCTCATGCATCCCCTCAGAGGATGAATAATAGTTGGATGGAAGTTATTAAAGTGATCCACACTCTGTGTGCTTTTGTAGCGATGGAAATGCTGAACCACCTCAGACAACATGTTCCTGTTGTATTTCTGTAGGATCGTGCCATGTGGAGTCATAAAGAGTGACATATGTAGAGCGTGGCCTACTTTCACAAATAAACACGAACCCACAGCTGACATATCTCTTGGCCTCAGTTGGCGACTCAGTACGTGTGAAGCTGTGGCCATTGCTCTGGGACGAGCGAGAAGGCAATGTTCTAATGCTACGGCTCAAACAGCGGCAGCTGCAAACTCTTTCCCACTGTACCACCACGCTGAGGAGTGAGTAGGCCTGCTCTCTTAGTGCTGTGAACACCCACTCACTATTAGACATCTCACTAAGATTTACAAGGATAAATAAAAAGTTCTTCTTTATTTGTAAAGCGTGGTAAAAAGAAAACAAAATTTACTCGAGCAAAAGTTTTGAGAGCATGTATTATATGTATAAATATTAGACACAGCACTCTTGATGTAAGGCCCATGCCAATAGCTTGTTGGTCCATGCCTTGTAATTTCAGAGTGGCAACTTATGAACCAAGAAAACAGCCAGATGGTAGGAAAAGAAAAAAAAAAAGACTATGCTGAGAGAGATTCCCTTTTGTTGATTCTTGTTATCTTTTGGTTTTTGATGGTGTCTCATATCCTGAATTCTGAATTCCCTTGAAATGTGGTTCTGGACACATGCCCACCTGTTAGCAACACATATGGCTGTGGATCACCAGCAAAGCAACATTAAAGCTGAAGGAGCAGGCAGGAAAGTGGGCAGGCCATGGCCTAGTGGAAAAGGCTTGTAACAGGTCAAGGGCAGGTATACCTCTGAGCAAAGTAACTGATTCCTCAATGATTGCATTTTTCTGTTTGTGTTTGCTTTGAAGCATAGGAAGTTCCTTTTCTTTGTCTTTGTCTTCTTCTTCTAATGATTTTCAGCAGCCTGGTGTGAGGGTCTAAAGATAGAGGATGTCACTTGCTGTACAGACTGTATAGCCCTTCAAAGCAAATTGTGTTTAGGATGTTGGGCCATGTAAATAAAATTAACTTGACACTGAGATGTAATGTAATACTGCCCTCCACAGTACTGGAGAGGTTCTACTTCATCACAGTTCCCCTCTGACAGCCTCTCATCCTCTTCTCCTCTGTCTGTATCGTAGTTCAAAGCTCAGAAACGTAGCCCAAAAGTCCTCCACCTAACCACCCTCCCATGTCCTCACCCCCTCCTTTTTGCCAATGCTCGAATAACAACGTTTTCGTCAATGTGTGCACAGTTGCTTAGTAGAACAGACAATAGGAGTGTTTATTCTCCAAACGACAGTGTGATTGGTCGGTCTCTTGTCAAAAGCCAGATATCCCAAAGGGTGCAAATAGATGTCTAGTTATCTTTCAGTTCAGTTGGTACACAATATGCTGACAGTTTAGTATGGCAGGTCATTATTGCTAGTTAATTCTGAAACCCAGTTTTTATAAAGTAAAAACAGCTACTTCATTCAAGATACACTGTTCACAGCACATACAGAAACTGTGTTTGCTCTGGTGTTCCATTTTCATATACAAACAGTTTCCTGGGCTCAAAAGAAGCACAATCATCCGCTCCACTTGTTTGATCACCATCTGTGCAAACTCAGATTTTAATTTTTTTCAGAGGAGAATGTGACAGTAAAACAACAGCATGTATAAACATGACCACAGTATATATTTAATCATTAAACAAACTGCTACTCATCTAACAATGGCTTTGAATTTACACAACCTGGCTAATGATTCTGACTTTACACTGACAATAGTAAGTGTGTTGCCAGTGTCTTTTTTATTTGTATATTAGTGTTATATTTAGTCACCCAACATGTAACCACTCATTACTGAAGCATGTTGTATTCTGTACTCAGGGTTATTTTCCTCAGTTTGCTGCCCTAGCCTCTGTGTTTTTGCAGTGAAGGAGAAATTAACGACTCAACCACATTTCAGACGTGGAGAAGGAAACAGCAACATTATTTATGCTTAATATAGATTCCCCTGATGAAGTAGCTCCATACTTTGATTGTTGCTACTGCTGCTACCTCGGCACTCGCCTTCAGCTCCTGTTCTATGTAATGCTGCATGCATACTGTCATGCAGGACAAGCCTCCCCTCCCTCTCACAGAAATGCTGCAATGCGTCTCCTTCCTGCCCACTACCAGCGAACACAGTCAAGGAATGTCCCCATAGCAACAGCCAATGAGGATTATGACCAAGAGATTTTTTGTGCTGTTGTTATGATTCTATATATGAAGATCTTATTTGCATGACTATAATCATTTAATTTAAATTAAATTAAATTAGTGCCTCTGCAGACATAGTTTGTTGCAAGTGAACAAAAGAGGAGCTGGATGCGTTTGATGATGCACTGACAACGGTTAAGCCATATTTTCATACAGCACTGTTTTCAGCAGCATGCAGATGTAGTCATACATGTAAAATGCAGTTACAGGCAGTTTACCAGTGACAATGTACTCTATTAAGTCAACAAGTTTTTTTCCCATCTCCCATATACTGTATTTTCTCCCTTTTAATCAGTTATCAATACTGCATTGACATTCTGTTCAGGTATGGCTACTATCCAATCCTGGACAAAAAAGATACCTTATGAGCTTGGTTTGGTTTCTAATGTTTTGTTTTTGTCTCATTTCTGTAGGCCAGCGAATTCTACAGTATCAGAGTGACGTTCTTGACACAGTGGTGTTGGTGAACCCATCAGAGGAGACCACTGTTTCAGAGGTGAGTCACACCCAGGCAGACAATGCAACTGCAGAGTGATTATAACCACATGCTTTGACTCCTGCAGGACACTTGCATTCTGCTTAGGATTTTAAGGTCAAAGTGTTTGGTCTGGTTTAATTGAACTGGGTTTTTAACTCACTTAAGCACACAGCAGTAGCTGCTCTTCACATTTAGTCCATGTGGGATGTATATGCCTCTCATACATCATTCTCAGCTGAAGCCCCTTGAGACCTGGGCACTTATTTAGTATTCGTCTTTTAAATAAACATTGAGATGGCTCTGCTAATATTATATATTATATACGTGTCAGTCATGTGTAAACTAGGTTTTTGACCACAAATATAGAATCCCAATTTCGAAGTTGACCTAGTATTTTGTGTAATAAGTGTATATTTTTGTAAGACACCTGATCATTGAATCTGACCAAAGTACACGGTGATGTGCAGTTATTTTTCATTTTATCACTAATGCTTTTCAGGTATGAATTAAATAGACACTTTCAACTTCTAGGATTAATTTGTTTTAGGTTCAGGTGACTTTATTCTTACCCATAGGTAGACTTGTTTTGCAGTAAAAAGGAGGAGGGCAACCATATTACACACAGACCTTGAGACAGCTTATAACCACACAAAACATGGACATAGGCACAAGGATTCAAAAAGAATAAAATCGTCAGTCATCCAATAAATGAGGTAAGTAAGATTTAAAAAAATGCGAATAAATTACAAATTATGTATTTAAAAGAGCAATTGCAGCAGGAAAGAAGTTGTTCCTTAGGGTTCCTTAGTCTTAGATCTTGGAAATAGGTGTTGAAATATACTGAATAGAATATAACATTTATCATTACAAACGGAGCTGGCTATCCTCTGCACCTTACTGGTGTACAGCGACTCTGGACACAGCAGTGACTCCCCGATCAGCCGACTACACCATTTTGTTCCTTCAAAGGCAGGTTTCCAAACCATGACGAGAGAGAGAGAGAGAGAGAGAGAGAGAGAGAGAGAGAGAAGGCTAAAACAGATTCAGTAAAAGCACAGTAAAAAAAGTGTAATGGTTCTAACAATATGTAAATGGGACAACTTCTGCAGACAGAACAGATGCTGGTGTCCCTCCCTATACACAGCTTCTTTAAAATTCACTGTGAAGGTAATTATAGTTCCAAGATATCTATAGGAGTTGCAGATACTCAGTGGTATGTTTCTGAATGAAAGTGGGCTCAGGTGTATTGGCAATTATTCTAAAGCTACTCTCATTTCCCTGGAGCAAACTGATAATCACAGTCATCTGCATACTTTATATGTACTAAATATTATTAAATTATAAAAATTTTCTGACAATTGGTATAGAGGGTAAATAACAAAGATGAGAGCACCCACACTTGAAGTGAGCTAGTAGAAGAGCACACTTTGTCAAATAGGTACCAATTTTTTTTTGGTACACAGTTTCTCTGTTTCCCTTAAAATCCAGCTCATCAGACTAATTTTTTAAATTATTTGCATTAAAAACATGTAGCATTTTTCACTTCTTTTTTTGGGACTGTAAACAAACTTCAGTTGGGCACATTTTTATTTTTAGTATTTCTGAATGCACCAGTTTTACCAAAGGGGAATTGTGTCACACAATTTGAGGCTTAGTTCTTGTATTTTGTTGCTAAAATAAAACATGTTAAAACAATTATCAAAGCAATTAAGAGCATTAGCAAAATCGATATCCGAGCAGGAGCCATTTAAAGTGACCCTAGGCCAAGGTTGTTAGAAGCCATTTGTTCTCCAGTGTGGCTTTATAGCTGTCTTTACTTTAACTCCTTGACATACATATGTATGCAGTTTTGATTGCTGGGGTAGATTTTTAACCTTAAGTGGGAAGAAGGTACACACAGTTGATATGCAGAGCCTAGAAGGGGGGAGAGGATATGTTTCAAAAGTGTGCGTAATAGACCCATAACACAAGTCCAAAATTCTACCCCACCTGGTTAGACAGGAGACTTATTGGTAAAAGTTTGTTAGGGCCATTTTCAGTATAACATTATTAAAATCACCCAATATAATGTTTGGAGCCTACATATAGTGAGATAGACTGCAGTTTCTGTATGACACCATATGTATATTGTGCTGGAGGTAGAATACAAACAAACATGAGTTTGTTTGTATTTATAGGGTTTATAACATGAATACTTCTTCAAAATGAATGTTTGGCCTTTGATCTCATACTCATTTTGTTGCATTACCAAAAATTATATGAATTCCTTAATTGTTCTGAAAATGCATCATAGTCTTTAGCTTGCTGTTAATCATCACATGCTATTATCATGCAGTGGCTCAGGGTTGCTTGGATGACAATATAAAGGGACACATTGTATTCATGATACATGATATGATGAATATTATTCACCATTTGCATGGCTTGTGATTTGCCACTGTTTCCAATTTCTTGTACAATACAATTCGGGTTTTTGGTTTTGATTGCAATTGAAAAAATATTATAAAGGATTAGAAATTGTTATTCTCTATTGTGCTTAGATCCGATCCCTGATCACCGACTCTGCTGGGAATAAGTTGTTGATACTAAGTGGCCAGAGCTCTGACCAGGGAGGTGACATCCTACTCCAAGGAGGAGCTTTCTCCTGGAAACACTTCTCTGACATCATCTCCAGCCCTCAAGTAAGCAGAACATACTTTTTTTCCAAACACATTCTAACAGTGCATGTGTATGGATTAACTTGCAATGATAAAACATACAAAACACAATTTATTTTCTCCTGTCATTCTGTTCTCAGTTGCTTGAAGTCCTATCAAGGGCATCTGCAGAGCAGCCGGCCAGACTTACAGTTTCCTGTCAAGGAGACGGGGGTTGGAGCTCCTTGGGGCAAAGGCAGGAGCAGCAGCCTCTCAAAAACCTTCTGGAATACCGCTTGAATCCAGAACCTCACCTCCCCGACATGGATGGAGTCACAGAGTTCACCGAATATGTCTCAGAGACAGTGGATGTGCCCTCACCATTTGACCTCCTGGAGCCCCCTACCTCAGGAGGTTTTCTAAAATTGTCCAAACCTTGCTGCTATGTCTTCCCTGGAGGCAGGGGAGACTCAGCTTTATTTGCTGTCAATGGGTTCAATGTGCTGGTGGATGGAGGATCGGAGCGAAAGTCTTGCTTTTGGAAGCTGGTTCGCCACCTGGACAGGATTGACTCTGTTCTGCTCACCCACATTGGGGCCGACAACCTTCCTGGCATCAATGGGTTGTTTCAGAGAAAAATTGCTGAGCAGGAGGAGGAACGTAGCCAAGGCTCCGGCTCCAGCAACAACGGTGACAGGATGAAGAACCTGATCTCCCCAGAACTTGGGATTGTGTTTCTCAATGTACCAGAGAAGCTTCGGATGCCAGAGTCCACACTGAAAGTGAAGCGAAGCATTGAAGAAGCAAGTCTTACACTGCAGTACCTCAACAAGCTTGGTATCACACCAGAGCCTCTTCACAGAGTAGTCAGCAACACTATTGACCCTATCACACTGTTCCACAAACTTGGTGTGGGAAAGTTGGACATGTATGTCTTAAACCCTGTTAAAGAAAGCAAAGAGATGCAGTTTCTCATGCAGAAATGGGCTGGAAACAGCAAAGCCAAGACAGGAATTATGATGCCTAATGGAAAAGAAGGGGAAATATCGGTTCCTTATTTAACATCTGTCACTGCTCTCATTGTTTGGATTCCACACCGTCCTACAGAAAAGATAGTCAGGGTATTGTTTCCAGGAAATGCACCTCAGAATAAAATCTTTGAGGGCCTTGAGAAACTCAAACACCTGGACTTCCTACGATACCCAGTGGCTACCCAAAAGGACATATCATCTGGTGCACCACCTCCTATCATCAAACAGACGAAAATAAGATCGAGAACAGACAGTAAAGAAAGTCTCAAATCTTCACCCAAACCTCATTCTAAAACAACAAAGAAAGAAACCAGTGGACAAGAGGAGGAGTTCAAAAGTGACATTACTAAAGAAAATAAAGTAGAAAAGAAAGAGGAGAAAAAAACAAAAAGTGAAAGTCTAAAAGCCACCAAACAACAGAAAAACAGTGAGGTGGCCCCAGTGACAGAGAAAAAGAAAATACCCAAGGAAAAAAGTGATAAGAAGGATAAAGCATCCAAGATGGATGAAAAGAAAGACAAAGAGAAGAAAGAAAGTAAGAAAGAAAAACATGAAGTAAAGAAAGATGAAAATGTAAGAAAGGAAGAGAAAAAAGAAAATAAAGCCAAAGTGGAGAAAAAGAAAGACCCAAGTAAACCAGAGTTGAGAAAAATCACCAAACCCGACCTAAAGCCACTCACCCCAGAAGTGAGAAAAACTCTGCATAAGGCCAAGACTAAGGCCAAGCCCAAAACAGACAAAAACAAAGCAGTCAAGGAGGAAGCAAATGACAAAATACCAGTGATAAAGAACATCTCTGAAGAGGTGGCAGCAGCTGCTTTGGCTGATAGGTCCATTGTGTCCTCCCCTGAGGACCTCACTGAAGACTTTGAGGCTCTAAAACAAGAAGAGGTCTCTAAATCCAAGAGTGAGCCTGTCCAGAATGATGTGATGCCTGGGCATTCACTGTATACAGATATTAAAGCTGAAGATTCTTCCTCAGTTTTTCCTGACAAGAAAGCCACCACAGCCACTGAGATAAAATCTACTTTGGCCAGATCTCCACTAAGTCAGGAAGAAGATAACATAGATACAGGTGCATTGAAAGAGATTGCAGCCATTGAAACGGACACAAGTGATGGCTTTGACAAGAAGTATGAAGAGGAAAAAATGGAAAAATATGAGAAAAACCGAGCAAAGATTGACATGAAAGATCAATCAAAGAAAAGTGAAAGCTCCGAGGAGGAGGAGGGTGATGTAATTGAAAAAGCTGAACTTGAAGGAACAGAAGATGATGAAGTACTAAAGTACAAAGCTGAGGAAGGGAAAAAGGAAAGAAATGGAAAAGAGTGGGTCACCAAGCCAGCTGAGGAAAAATCTTTATCGGCTGCAGCTGTTTCAGTGCAAGGTGCAGTAGCCTCCGTCTCAGAGCAGTTCTCATTCATCCAAGATGAGACAATTCCTGGCTACTCTGAGACTGAACAAACCATATCAGATGAAGAGATCCATGAGGAGACAGAGGACAGGATTCCACAGCTCCGCTATGATGTGGCCTCTTGCGACATATCTGTTCCTGATGTCCCTGGCACTTTTGACTCCATGCATGGTATCAAAGAGATGAAGAGCTCCATAGTGTCTGATGTTTCAGAAGTCAAACCCAAAGCATTAGTGGGACGTCACGAGTCTGAGCTTGCACCTTACCCTGCCATCATTGCTGCTCCTCTTGCAGAGGAAGAGCACATCTCTTCAGCAACATCCATCACAGAATATGACAAACTGTCATCTTTTGCCACATCTGTAGCTGAGGACCAGTCAATAGCTTCAGTTACAGCACCTCAGACTGAGGAAATGGGGAGAAATTCACTCCTACTTGACAATATCAACACGATCCCCTCTCGTCCAGAGGCCACCCATGGAAAGGACTATCTCCACTCAGCAGGAACCATCTCACCCACCTCCTCCTTAGAGGATGACAAATGCTTTAAGTCTCCCTCTTCTGATGAGTACCAGCCCAACATTCCTGAGATGGAGGGTGATGCAAAGATCAAATCAGCCCAGTTTAGCCCTGAAGTAGAAGATGATGAGGAAGATGAGGATGAGGACCAGACTCCAAATGTTGACATCCCCTTAGGGAAACTACAAGAGGGCTATGAACATGCAGCCTCCAAGATGCTTCAGGAAAAGGAGAAATCTGACAATTTTTTCCCTCCTCCCACCTGTACTACACAGTATTCGCCTTCACAGGCTGTCAAAGAAAATCAGGCTTTCTTAAACACTGAGGGATTAAAGGTTGATGCTGATAAAAAGCCTATTTCACCTCCCCCTTCTTTCTCCCCTGGGTTAGAAACTCACTTCAGGCAGGAGAGTGAGGAAAGATGCCTAAGTCCAGATGACAGCACAATGAAATTGGCCTCACCCACACAGTCTGTGCCTACCAGCAGCGGTTACTCTCCAACAGAAGAGAGACTATTTAAGACAGAAGACAAAAATGAAGATGTGATCACTGCAAAATCTGACATCCAGAAAACAGAAAAATCTGTCACTATTTCAGACAATACTTCCTTAATCGGTCTGCCAGGTGACAAGACAGCATTTGAAGCATCTGATGAATCTGATGAAGACAATGCAGAAGAAGAAGAAGAAGAAGAAGAAGAAGATTACTATGCCAAAAAGGATTTAAAGCCTACAATTAAGGCCAAACTTATGGAGGCAAAAGAAGGATGCTTCCTCGATGATGACAGCACTTTTGAAGCTAAATCTGCAACTATAGAAAAAGAAATGGAGGGTTCATTCAAGGCAGAAGTTACTTTAATTCCAGAGGTGAAACCTAAACCTCAGGTGGTGTACTCAGATGAAGATGAGGATGAAAATGATGATGATTTCGAAGCAAGTGCAATGTCGAAGCCTTTATCAGCAGATAAGATCAAAGTAGAAATTAAACATGATACTGTGGAGAAAGTCGACACCGCTTCAAAAGAGCCAGAGAAAAGTGTTCATTTCAGTCTCTATGATTTCCCAGAAAAGGAGAGCAAAGAAAAGGCCCTGTATATAAGACAAGACACACCATATGTTCATGGCAAAACATTCTCGTACAGTGACATTTATGACAGCACAACATGCTCAGCGGAGTCTGATTCATATCATCATGAGTCCTTAGATAAAGTGGAGAATGTCAGTATAAAGAGTGGAGTGGATTTGCAGCAACAGGATACCCCCTCTTCAGTAAAACCTACGGAGACGATGTCAGAAACGAAGGGATTTAAAGACACTTATGGAAAAGAATTTTCCACTGCATCATGGCTTGAGTCCAAGAGCACTTCATCTATACCCCCATTTGAAAAAGAAGACAAAGAGGTGACAATGAATTACAGTGCAGGCACGAGATTCCCTTCAGTGGCAGACAGACCTGAGGCCTCCTTCACATCGTTATCATCAGAAAAAGACTATTTGTCTTTTAAAGGTCCCCCTGACACCACAAAGCCCCAGACACAGTCCTCATTAGCAGCTTTTGATGTCAGCAAACCTGAGGCTACAAGCTTCAGCGAGAAAGGAGCGTGTTTGGAGGTTGACATGCGAAAACTAACAGCAAAGGATGAGGAGGACTATGATGATAATGAAGTGCTTGATGATGATGAGGAGGAGGATGAAGATGAAGAGGAAGGTGCTTTTGATTATGATTTAGAGAAAGGTGCCAAAGAAAAGTCTGAGAAGGTAGCAGGAAGTCCAATTAGTGAAGTGTCTGGCTCAAATAGACCAGAGTTTATGGTGTCCATGGCTGGTTATGGCTATAACAGTCAAGGGAAGCTGAGTATGAGAGAAAGTAGCTCCAGCTCACTCACAAAGGCTGAAGATGAGGCCAAAGCTGACTCATTGTCCTTCAGTGGAAAGCCAACAGACTTAGGGGCTACAGGATTCTCGGGCTATTCCTCAGGATTTGAATACTCATACGGACATGAAGAAAAAGACTCATTTTTATCAAGTCAGACCGTAGACAAAGGAAAAGAGGATTTCTCTCTTAAGTCGACAGAGGTCACTTATTACCAGAGTGACAGAGCTGATGCTGAGTTTGAGAAACAGAAGACACCAGACCTCCTGAGTAAGAGGTCACTTGACACAAGCTTTCAGTATACAACCACAGCTGCCCCTGGGTACTCTTCATCGTCAGCTTATAGCTACTCATCCTCCACCTCTGGCTCACTATCTACCAGCCGTCAATTTGGAGAAGAACTGGAGACACCGGCCTCTGCTGAGCCACTCTTTGAGTACTCCTCTTTTAAAGAAGAACACTCACTGGTGATGGATTCCCCCCTCTCAAGCTCTGCTGGTGCCAAAGATGATTATGTGGAAGTGTCTGAAAAACAGATCACAGCTGCAAGCACACTTGAGTCCACCTCCAGTTTAGCACGATTCTCACCCCTCAGCCCATTTGAGGAGGTGAAATCATTCCCCTCACTCTCATCCACCAACTTTTCTGAGGACAAGAAGGAGCATACCACCTCAGTAGGTGAAGTTATGGACAATGGTCGCCAGTCAAAGTGTTTCTATAAGCCCGAATGGTCTGAAGGTTCCAAACTGGAGACAGCTGTTGGCTTTGGGGCCTCAGCTGGTCCGTTGTCTCAACCAGAGTTTTCCAAGGATAAAGAGGCAGCCAGTGCTGCTCTGTTTGGTGTCACTTCCTCACCACGCCCAGACAAAGAAGGCAAGCATTATTTTGAGGAGACGGACAGCAGTGAGGAAGAGGATGAGGAAGCCTATGTGCGTGAGATGACTCAAAGCTATCCGTCCAGTGGCCTGACAGGCAGTCTCTCAATTTCTGACAAGCTGGTTGCTCCGGCTGGCTCTGAGAAGACAGGTGGTGTCCTCCCTGATGTCTCCTTCATGACTTCCCCTCTCCAGGCCAGCAAGCCAGGCATGACAAATAGCCCCACACAGGTCACTACAAGCTCCACCTTCCCTCCTGAAGCAGCCAGTGGTGCAGCTCCAGGTCTTGCCACGGTAGAGACCAGGGAGGGACCAGCAGGTTATAGCAGCTCTTATGATTGGGAGATACCAAAGTCCCAGTTGGGTTTGGTTCCAGGAGATTCTCCTCCCCATTATCGTCATGATGATGAGTTTGAGGAGGAGTGTGAGATGGAGCCAGAGCACCCTGCCCGTCCACTTTCACTCTCTACAACCGACCAGCCCTTCCACTCACCATTCTACTCTGAGGAGTGCAGCCGTGGAGGACAGGAGGAGGATGATGATAGTGATCAGGATTTTGCTGATGATGCACCCATGGGAGCCACCTCCTCTCATAACAGCTGCACTTCCCCTGGGTATTCCACTTCTGAATACAGGCAGCGCAAAGATGACCTCTCACCTTCCTTCATCAACCCCTGCATGCGGCAGTTATCCAGCGATGAGGAAGATGAAGATGAACAACGAAGAAGCAACCATTCACAAGAAGGCAATGACCATGATTTGTCAGTTAAGAAACGGACCAACAGAGAACCTCTTCATGACCAGGGTCACAGCAGGGAGAGCAGCTCCCTGCATCACACTGGCGGCATGTCAGCAGCACTGGCTCTAGCCACAGAAGACACACCACCCACCTCCGTCAGTGAGTCCCTTGGTTCTCAGTCAGACTCGGATGCACCACCAGGCACTGAGGAATACCCCTCAGTCACTGGTGAAGGCAACATGGACTCTGACGAAGATGGTGAATATATGCCTGTTGATAAATTATCTGCCACGGGAGGAGGCAGCCATCATTCATCTGGGAGGAGCAATGACCCACCTCCTGCTCCCCTCATGGACCCTTACCCTCACCCTCCACGCCCAGATGTTTGCATGGTGGATCCTGACTCTTTGGATAATGGCTCACTTAAGAAAGAGTCAAAGGCTAAGGGCCTGAAGAAAACCTTAAGTAAAACCAAGTCTTCATCTCCTGCTAGGCGCAAAAAGTCTCCCATGCCAGTCAAACAGACATCGTCTCCTCGCAGTGCCTCGCTGAAGAAGAAGGACACAGACAAGAGCTCACGTATGTCTCGTCTGTCAGATGGACAAGGCTCCAAAGATGATGATCTTTCCAGGGTGAGCTTCAACACTGGCAAGGGGGTTACTAACGGTGTCAAGGGCAGTTCAGGTGAGCATGGATTAAATCAGCAGAGGACTGTGTCTGTCTTTTTCTTTAGAGATATTTAGATACCAATGACACTATAAAACAGATTTTGTTAAAGTAAATGATTTCAAACATAATGGCAGATGTTTTTTTCTGGCACTCAGGTTCCCAGAAGTCTGGCTCTGCAGCTGCTCCTGGTCTTCCAATATATGTTGACTTGGCCTACATTCCCAATCATTGCAGTGCCAAGAATGTGGACCAGGAGTTTTTCAAACGCATTCGCTCTGCGTACTATGTGGTGAGTGGGAACGATGCAGCAAATGGTGAACCAAGCCGAGGAGTCCTTGATGCACTGTTGGATGGCAAAGCTCAGTGGGGATCAAACCTACAGGTAATGTTTTATATCCAGGCGCACTTAGCTCTCTGCTGGAGTTAACTTGTAATCTAAAATAATCAAATATATCTATTTTGTGTTTTTTCTACTAACATTGCTCTTAATATAGTATACTTCCTAAGTATAGGAAGTAGCTCATGCTGTTCTAATGGTTAACAGACCACAATACAGACATTGACAGACATTGACAAGAAAACTGTAATTTGCTAAAAAAAAAGTATGAAGTACCCAGTTAAAATGTATAAACTTGTCTTAAAGAAGAAAAAAAAAGTATCAGAAGTACATGACAATATAATAACTTACATTCACCAAAAGTAATGACTTCTGTCAATGTTCACAATGTCTCAAATGATGTGTATTTATATCTGTTTGTGGAAAAAGGTTCCAAAATAGATCATCGTGATTACCAGTAAGTGACTTCAGTCCAGTGTACCTGACATCAATACTTTATCAGAAACTGTCTTAAAACAGGTCTGATATGACAACCAAACATAAGTTTCTGCCTCTAATTCTGTATAATTCAACAAATGCATCCAGTGAAAGTAAAAAGGGGCAAACATCACAGTCTAGTTTGTCCAAGTTAATGTGAAGCTTCAATTCACTGAGCTGAACAGAGTAACATTGATTTCTTCCAAAGTTACCTTTTTACTACAAACGTCCCTGTTTTGTTTTTATCCTTCCATTAAGCTGGACTAAGAATTATTAACCGTGTACTGGGAAACACCAAGAGGGAATTTTATTGTAAAGAGTTCCTGCTCTTCCATTCAGGTGACGTTGATCCCCACCCATGACACTGAGGCGACCCGTGACTGGTACCAGCAGACGCATGAGAGGCAGCAGGAGCTCAACATCATGGTCCTGGCATCCAGCAGCACCGTTGTCATGCAGGACGAGTCCTTCCCTGCCTGCAAGATCGAATTTTAAGATTCCTTCCCCCTCCTTCCTCCTGCTCCTGCCCTCAAGTGTAGATCAGTTTTTAATTGCTCCTCTCAATAATAGACTGATATACAAATCTGTCCCTGCTTTGTGAGTTGGTGTCATTGCTGGGCCAAAAGCAGAAACAGGTCTGGATGACTGTCTATGTTTTTTTCTAGATTTCTATTCATTTATAATCTTTTTGTCACTATTTGTATCACAGTGGTAGTTTTTGGGCAACTGTTTGTTCTCAACTTCTTTATTATTATTCAACCTAATGAAAGGAACAATGCAGTTTTTCTGTTTTAACTTTTTTTTTTTACCCCAATTCTTTTATTAGCTGAACATGTCTGTTATATTGTTAAAAAGAGAAAAAGAGATGAGAAAGTGGTTTGTGCAAATTATGCCACACTGCTTTTCTGGTCTTTTAATTGGACTAAATCAAAGCACAAATTGGTGCACGTAAGAGCTGGTGAGAAAGTTAAAAGATTAAAAAGTTTTTTTCCACTGAATTCCACCAGATTTTCACAATACATTTTTCAGTAAACCATTAAATAACTTACCTTTCCATTTTCTCCCTCTTCTAAAACAATGACATTCCCGGTATTGAACTTTGTGCCTCCTACTGATAGTACGATAGAAATGTTCCAGTAGATCCCAGCTGTACTTTCAACATATCTTTTTGAGTATATTTAGTGTTGGCATTGGGAAAACCATGTTAAAAAATCTGTATCGTAGTGAAATATAGTATTCCTACAGTTCTCTCAAAGTGAAAATCAACCGTGATGGTACAAATTACTTTGTGGCTGTTTTATTCCCTAATACATTTTGCTCTCTCTATATATTTGTTCCTGCAGTCTTTGGTATATTTTTTGGTGTATTTCCAGTTAACATATCGTGGCAGAGGATCATGAGGGGAGATGTAGGCAGAGGTAGTGAAGGCAGAACAAAATCATCATCCTATTCTTTGGATCATATCGTTTATATCTTTACATAGAGAACAACACTTTGTGTTTGAAGCTCATTAGAAAAGACAAATGGACAAAGGTCATATCAGTTGTTGTGTCCGAGAGATCTTTATACAAAAGCTGTGTTAAAAAGGACAAAGAATGTATTCCGCTTCAACAATAGGAACATGTGGTTGTGAGGAGAGACTGTGCTGCCTGGTGAAGAAGATGTGGTCTGGTTTGATTGGTGGTAGAGGTTGGACTGTCATCCACATGTGCCTTTGTGTCCTGCTGTGCTAGAAAGGAAAATAAATGTGTGTTTGCTGTAGAAATGTTAGGTATTAAGTGTGTACGGTCATCCATGGCTCTGTGGCAGAGGCTCGGCCGAGCTGGATTCTTCTGTGAGTTGTACAGAGGTTGGAGTTGTACATAGTAAGTGGAAAAAATGCACTTTTTAAAGCATCGACTCAGTATTTCAGCTGTTTGTTTTTTTGTTTCCTGGCGTTGCCGCTTAAAGAAGCACAAAGAAAAAAACCAGTGTGTGAAAACCCAGGGGCAGTCTCTCCTGTTGCATAAATTGTTTGACTACTGAATCATGCTGCTTTTTATTTTATTTACTGCAAAAAATCTTTATGAGTTTGAAAAAGTGTTTTTTTTTTTTTTTAATCTACAATCACCTCGACCTACTGCATCCTTTTTTAATCAGTTTTCATTCAGTGGTAAATCAGTGGATGTTTTTAAATAACACCTTTTTAAATGTATTACTTATAGATGTGTTTTAATTTCATGCTGACTTTATACTTTGATAGGTACTAGGTTTTCGGTAGTTTAAGTTTAACCAGAATTACTGAACTACTGACAGGACCAACAAATCTTTCCAGGGTTGCTCTTTTATGATGCACATTGAAAATACAGGTGCTTTGCTGGATTTTGTGATTAAGTGATTTTTTTCACTTATCTAGAGATGCATGTACAACAAATGCATGGACTTTGGCTCTTGAAAAAAAAAAAAAATGCAACTCAGAGGCTGCAGGCGTAGCGGAGACCTGATTTGAATGGAAAGATGCAGATTACCATTATGGTCTCCGTTCAAGACTTCCCATCTCCTGCTTGCATTGGTCGCGGTGCATTACATGGTACATCTGACTCTTAAGTCATGCTCGCAGCAACAACCCTCCCAGTAGCGTGCAATAAAACCCTGTGCAGAGAGGAAAACTAAATCATGTGCAGACTAAGATCACCACAGTTGTTTCTTTGGGTGAGAGCATGCTGTTTGACAAACACTAATCTGCATATTACAGTGGTGGCAGTACGGTAAGGTGAATTTATGTGATGAAAATGGAAATAAACAGGGCGATACTGTGCATTCCTATTAAATACTGCACCACTGTAAAGGCAAATACCAGTAATTAATTAAAATGACCAACAGTACTCGCATATGAGCAGGTCATTCACAAACTAAACTGCCAGACATGAGAGACTCAAGTCACTTATGTCAATACATTTTTATCTATAGATAACCTCCTGTTATTCAAACTCTTCTCCAAAGCTTAACATAAACACTCACATACAGTAGTAATTATGCATACAGTGCATAATTGTTCAAAAAAGGAAGAAAAAGAAGGAAATATCTGTGGCATTCAGACTCATCTGTGTTATGTCCCACTGGATTCCGCTGAGCCCTGCTTGTATGTGCATGTGTACCTTTTGAATCCTGTATTGCAATAGCTGAATAAAAAAATGGCTCAGCATAGACATGCTATATTATAGATGTATATTCAAGAAGCTAAGCTGTCTAGTACTGAGGAGGCACATCTAACCTGGCTGTAAAGAAAGCCTTGTGATTTATTTTTCTTCTTTCTGCTTCATTTTTCCCCCCCCCCATCTATTGTTTTAGGTGCGATATTCTCTTAAACACTCATTAAATGCTTAAAAAGGGTAAAATAGAAAGCAGATTTATTGTCATCATGGGGAAAAGTGTGGTGAAGAACAATAAAAACACAATTTATTGAAGAACAAACGTCTCCCTCTGTTTTATGTCATTACACTTTAAGAGCACTGGTTTTAAACCCGTGTCACATCAACCCTTCTCACAGTCTGCATGTCTTCATGTGCAGTTTAATTTTGTAATAGTAAAACCCCAATTCCCAAAAATTTGGGGCACTGTGTAAAATGTAAATAAAACTGAATACATTCATTTGCAAATCTCATAAACCCATATTTTATTCCCAATAGAACATAAACAACACACCAGTTGTTGAAACAGACAATTTACCATCTTTATGAAAAAATAGTAGCTCACTTTGAATTTGATGGCAGCGACACATCTCAAAAAAGTTGAAACAGGCAACAAAAGGCTGGAAAAGTAAATGGCACAAATCCAAAACAACTGGAGGAGCATTTGACAACTAATTAGGTTAATTAGCCACAGGTCAGTCTACATGACTGGGTATAAAATGAGCATTCTGTAAAGACAGGCAGAGGTTCACCAATCGTAGATAAATTACAAAACAATTTGAGATGTGTTGTTGCCATGAAATTCAAAATGAGCTAATATTTTTCATGAAATGCAAAATGTCTCACTTTCATCATCTGATATATTGTTTATGTTCTATTGACATTAAAATATGGGTTTATGAGATGTGCAAATCACATTGACCTGATGAAATAAAACTCTCCAAAAACAAGACCAATATGGAAACTATGTTGGCAGTTTTATCCTGATAACATAACACAAAAGGTAGTCATAAACTCAAGGTAATGAGCAAATTTAAATGTTGACCTGATACTGGATAAAGGTCAGTTTTTGCTAATTTATCTTGAAGCTGTATGACAAAAGTGGAAAGTAGCATCAGGAGATCTCAGAGGAGAGAGATGCCCACTCGGAGAACATGATCAGGCTGGAGAACAGCGCGAAAGACAAATGGAATATAAAATCTCAATAAATTTTACTCAGGCCCTAGAAGAGCTAGAAGTCTGGGCTTCTCTGCTTAAGCTGCTACCCCTATGACCCGACCTTGGATAAGCGGCAAAAGATGAATGAATGGATGGACATTTTGAGATATTCTTTTTGTCTGAGTGTGAGATCAGGGTTTCTCAATCCTGGTCCTAGGGACCATTGCCCTGCAGGTTGTAGATGTTTTCCTTGTTCCAACACCTATGAATATTAGTTGAGGTGCAACAAGATGACTTCAGACAATTTTAACAATAAATGTAAAAATAATCATGGAAGTATGAGAATGTTTTTATTTTATTCTTTCATGTCTGTACCATGCATTGAATTAGTTAATGTTAGACTACATGGACACTATTAATCCAACAGTTGACCTTATTCTGAATAAATCATTCAGATTATGTTTACATAAACTGCTATGAGCATATTGTAATCATTTCCTGTTTACATAAGACACTCAGAAAAAGCTGTTTATAAGGCAGTAACTTGATCAGATCTCTTTAATGTCAGAATATTGCTGTCCATGTAAACAGTCACAGTCTCTTCATTGATCCACACCGATCTCAAACCGTTTCGAGTATAAGTTTTGGTTATAGTCCTTTTAAACAGAACAAATAACCTTTTTCTTTTAAGACAAAAACAGTGAGCTCAAGAACATGCACACACGGACTATGGTGTCATGTGTTTACTGTTTTACCAACTCAAATAGTTGTGTTTTACACCACTACAGTTCACTGCACTGTAACATGAAATAAACACAGATTTGCAAATCAATATATTCTCTCTCTGTATTTGCTTCTTAAGCATGTGTGCATCACCCCACCACACACAAACCTGCTACATATAATTGCTTGCCACAATAAAAGCTCCTTGAATGTAAAACCTGTTTGTTCAGAGGTAAAATGTGATTAGCTTTTACATTTTCCCATAACGGAAGGTGATTTTACAAAAATATACAATAGCTCTGCTGCAATTAAATATCTAATATGTGGCTAATAAAAAATACAATTTTTTAAGCTGTAATTTCAAAATAAATATTTTTTCTACATCTTTTTTTCCCACTGATTATATTAAATATTTGATGAGGCTTAAGAACTTTGGCAGTAAGCTGTGCACACATGGTTGACCTGGAGATTACTTCCATTTTAAACTTACACATTTACTCACAGTAATGATTCATCAACAAATAAATCCCTATTAAAGTTACTAAAGATGTAGCCACCAGTGAAACACAGCACAGGACAGAATAACTGACAGACGTATGATGATCACACCAGACAGCTAATTGTGCTTCCTGTCAGTCGCTAATTGCAAGTCACTGTCTGTGCAGCAAGTCTATGGATCAATCCTGTAACAAACATGGCCCCAACAGCACCCCAAACCCAGGAAACATGCGTAAAATCCAAACTACTACAGGTGTCCCAGAGTACATGCCAAAGCTAAGAAAGTATAATGGTTAATTAATCAATTTAGTTTTAGTATCACTACTCTATGAATGAACTAAATTAACTCAATTAAATGTGAAAACCCTCACAGACTTATAAGACTATAGTAACAAGGCGTTGTTGAATAAGATGCCTGAATTTGTTTTCTAAGGAGTTGCTGGAGAACCTAATTCTCTAGGGGTGGTAAAAATTTACAGTTTTTGGGAAATATGATGTCTAATGGTGTAAAGGTAAGAGTAACTGTTTAATTTAGACGTTAAAAGAGATTTTTGTAAAATATGTTCAATAGCAGCCTTTAGTGTTATAGTATAGTTACAGCACTTCCAATTCAAAACAGTGACGAGTGTGGACACTAAAGTTTCTTACACAAAGAAACATGGAGCTGCACTTGCACTGAACAATGTAACTGAGTTTTGCACTGTCTTCAATCCTAAGCCCTCACACATTCATCGCTGTCCTATTGTCTGCTTTACTTTTATAAACATTGAACCTAAATGATTCATTTTCATGTGTCAGCAATGGGTAGAGACTGACAGTGAAAGCTCAGTATGTCTTATCACACGAGGAGACAGCTAGGTGACAAAAAAACCTTTGCTTCCAAAGGGAACATTATCCACACCAGGTTTGGTAACATGAACAATTTCTAACCCATAGCTGCAGCTTGCTGTGTTTGAATGACTGCTGACAAACCCAGTGTTGAAGTGCTCAGAGCGGCATTATTGGATAGAAGGCACAACAAACCAGAGCAGCAAACTAACAAAGTAACAGGTTGCAGCCTGCACATGGAAATAAAAACTGGCACCATTGTTACCACTGAGGCCAGTATTTGAATTTAACATGTTTCTGATGGTCATTTAATGACATAATATAATTCAGTTTTCGATGTATAATCAATTTAAACAATAAAACTTGACCTTACTAGAACTTGCTTGCTACATTTTTAGAAACAAATGAACTGAGCCAGTGGCCTGTCCAGAGCAGGCTCAGTGATGTTACTGCTGTGTCACCAAAGTGGTTTTTAAAAGGTAACAAGCAGCACAGAGGGCATCATCATGCTTGTCCAAAACAGAGACAAATGTGAGTCTGAGCTAGCTGTCCATAGTTACAACACAGTTAGAATATAGGGGAGGCTTGGTTGGATCATGATTGACAAGAAGAATGATGCAACCACATTAGTTCCTGATATATATATATATATATATATATATGTATATAGTATAATGTTCTGTAATTTATCACCCTATGGCTTCGCCGGGTGAGTGGCACCAAGTTCCAGAGGCGTGTCAGGATGAGGGAGGCTTTCTGGACTGTCCATCCATAGCTCCATGGACTCCTGTGTGTCAAAGAACTCATCAGGTCCTTCAGGAGACTGGGGTGTCTGGGAGCTGGAGCCAGCCTCGCTGCTGCTCTCTCTGAGCTCCAGCAGTACAGGAAGAGAGCCAGGCAGGCAGTAACCCTCCATTCGGCCCACAGCAAGCTCAGTTAATGCAGAGCAGGCCGGCCTCAGGCCAGAATCTGGAATTAGAGAATCCAAGGTCACCTCTGGCCCTTCATGCATGTGTTCACAATGATCTGGCAGGTGACCAGTCACCATATCATCTTCTGGTGAGTTGTCTGGAGTCAAAGAGACCTCAAAAGGGTTTGAGACAGTAGGGCAAGCCAGGTCAAGGACCTGTGACCCAACGGCAGGCGTTGGCTGAGTGGAAGTGTTTTGAGAAGAGTGGGTTTCTTCACTGCTTTGAGGGGTCAGGGAGATTTTATCACTGAAACTAAAGCGTGGGGAAGTGTCAGCTGTGGTGGGAGAAGAGGGGCCAGCACTGGACACTGTGCTGGATGGACCACTGCTGTCTGAAGGGACAGAAAACAAACCCACAGAGGGAGTATGAGAGGGAATGAGAATAAAATGAGAATAAAATAATACAGATCATAAAGTCTTTTTACTACCAATCTTAAATGTCTATTACTGGGGGAAAAACAAATATTATGGTTTCATTTGCAAGAGAAAGATCACAGTGCACGTTGTTTTGCTGTGTTTGTCAGATAGCAGATAACTGTAACGGTGACTTCAATACCATAAATAGTCCACAGAAACCTAAAACAGACAGCTGAAGGAGGGCAACCAAAATAGATCAAATTTAGGTGTGAACAAGGAGCTGCTGTGATACTCACACCAAGGAGGTCTGTCAGAACGTGATCTGAGGGAGATGGAAGAAGAAAGGACTCTCTGAGGGATGTAAGACTCTACTGATGGATTGGTGTGTGTGCTAAACATGGCTGTCAGAGCTGCAGGGAAAAACAGGATCACAGGTCATGTTAAGATGGAATGATGATGCTTTTTAAAAATAACTTGAAATCCAGGTTTGTCGTCCAACCTCTGGTAGTCCTGGTGTGAGGGTCCCCAGCACTCTCGCACACTTTTGTGAGGAACTCGTTGACCTGTTTTAGCGATAGCGAGTTGTGCAGTGTTTCCAGTGGGTAGATGGAGGGCACCATGGAGCAGCCTTCAAAGCCTGCGGCAGAGGAGAAAAACATGACGCCCGCAGGCACATCAGCCCTCAGTTTGACCAGGCTCTCAGAGGAGGAACAAGCAGATCCACTTCATCTGACACAAATGCACCATTGCCAACCATAAACTACACCTCAACACAGTGCTCAAAAATCCTGTTCATGATTCTGGACGGGACCCAACCTGCTGTGAACTCCCACCAGCCTCATTGGTTCATTTCCATACAGGCAAGTAGCAAAAACCATGCTAAAAGCCAAGACAACATGACACCATATCAACTGGTTAATCAAGTCTACATGAACCAAACATCTGGCTCCATTCGTGAAAGCAAGCAGGTCTCCAAAACACACGACATCTGCCTTTCTGCTCACACAGGCTGCAACTCTAACAGCAGCACACAGCGGTCAAAGCTGTCCAGACCACAGCTCAAGTCCAAACATGTCATCACTTCATCCACTGTTAGTTTATAAACAAGCCGCATTTCACCAGAGCCGTTCACAAAGCGTCAAACCACAGCTTGCCTCACTTGTTTAAAACCTCCAAAGAGGATGTTTTGTACAGTGTTCATCTGCACAGGGTGTGAGTTAGCCACGTGTACAGCAGACAGGCAGGAATGACATGCTGGTTAAGGTCAGAGGGCAATTGGCATTCAAATTTAAGTAAAACACAGCTAAATCCAGGTGCAGTTGAATGTGACTGTTGATGAATAACAGGTTCTCTGTCTTTATGTGACATGGAGGGGCAGGATGGTCATGACATGTCTGCTTACAGCTAAAAATAAAGAGACATCTTGATGGAAAGATGGTGTGCCATTTAAACATAAAAAAAATATTCATTTCACAATAAAGCCCACAAAAAATGCAGCACTATATGTAGTTACGTCAACTCATTAACAATGTTTGGGGGGAATGTACAGTGTATGTACTTACTTTACATTACTTTGTGGCAACATGTTGCTTCAGCCTTACAGGGTTTAAGAACCTATGAGGCTTCAAGAAAAAGAAACTTTAAGGGTTTAGATTAGATTTGAGATTATTTGGGCAGCTGACACCACTGCAAAAGGGGAGAATCAACGTTTGTCAAATAAATAAATGGCCCAAAACTCTCAAACAGCTCACACCACTCCAGCTTGCAATCTGCATGACCACAGACACAGGCAAGCATGCATAAACATCAAGAGGCAAAGCACGAGAGTCAACAACAGAACAAGCACAGTCCCAACTAAACCGTGAGCAGTGCTTGGGCAGGGCATGAGGCTGGGGGTATGGAGGACAGGGCCAGGGGCTGACCGTAGAGGTACTCTAGAGGGTCCTGGCCGGAGATGAGCCAGTTTCGAAAGAGGCGGAGGTGGTAGGAGCACTGGTGAAGGTGGTGGGCCAGCGCCCTGTCCAGAGAGTGACGGCGGCCCAGGCTGAGGTCGGTCGAGAAAGGCCTCAACAACTGGGCCACATGGTGCTCTTCAAAGGGTTCTGAGGAAGAAGAGGGAGAGCAAGGAAGAACACACCAGTGGAGGAGGAGGAAGGAGGAGGAGCAGTACAACGGATATGAAAAAATAGGACATAAGCAAGCAAGAACGGAAGGAGGAAAGAAGCGAACTACAATACAGATGAGAGGAAACAGGAGAGTGGAGCAAACGATAGGTATACAACAAAGAAGAAAAAGGAGGGAGGCAAACTGTGTGTGTTTGTGTGCATATGAGTATGTATCAAGAGTACTGCAAATGAAGCCAACAGTTTATCATAGCTGTCTCCCAAACAGCCAACAGTCAGGCAAAACAGCAAACTCATCTCAAGCAGATTTTTGTAAAACAAAACAACAAACAATCCAGCTCTTCAGAGACACTCAGAACAAGACCCAGGAAAAAGAAACACCATATTGCTCCTCTGTAGTTTCCCCAAGCCAACTTTAAAATTTTTACACTTCAAATTTAATTGCTCCAATCTGTAATGTAAACTCACAAGGGAGCAAGTGTGATACAGGGCTTTAAAGGAAGCAGCACAACCCAAAATAAGAGCCGACTCTCAGCCCCTTATCGAAAGGAGCACTACAGATGCAGTTATATACGCATAATACAAATTTTGTTTCCACCATTTATCACTTTTCATACACTCAGATGAAGCTGGAGCTGGTGCCAACACAAATCTACATCAGTGGGAGCCATCATACCTGTTGCAGTGCTCCAGAGAGGTGGAGCCACTGATGTGTCATCTTGTGTTCCTGTGGTAAATGACACATGTAAGACAAAAATATTGTGTGTATTTGAAGTATGACTGGGTTTTCAAGTGTTAATTATGTGGGGTAATTTTCTCTTCAAAAATATAGTGAATGAGATTTGACTGTAGTTCGTACATATTACAGCTCTGGCTATTAGAATGACTCTCACAAAAACTTGCCACCAAAACACAATACCGAGACCAAAAAGGCAGACAGCTCTTCACCTTTCAACAATTCAGCTCAAAAGCAGAGATTAAGAATATAAACTGACCACTACTGTCCATTAAATCTGTTTAATGTTCTTCAGGTAGAGAAAAGAAGGAAAAAGACTTAAAATATCATGCAGATACTGAAATGTAACTCAGTAATGTAATTCCTGCTGTTTAAAAATAATTTAAAATAATTAAATTATACAGAATTTCATCATTAATTAATTATTGAATATTTGCACTTTTTTTCAAATCTTGCATACACCGAACCGCTGTACACTGAAAACACGGAAAACCCGAAGTGCTGACGGTTTAAACAAAACTTATGAATCTTTCATTCATAACAGACACAAGAAATGAAATGAGCAATGCTTTAACCCTTCCTGGTTGAGTCTGCTGTGATTTGACAGTAATCACTTAACTGAGGTGAGGTGAAAGGAGATAGGAGAAGGGGTAAATTTCTGAATTATTGGTTAATGATGACCAGTTTACAAATCGTAAACAGGGTTCCCACCCTCAAAACAAACCTCCATTGTTGTGCAGAATTTTGAACAACGTGGGACAAATGGGGCTTTAAAAGGGTTTCAAAATGGAATGACACATGTTACCATGAGTCCAATAAGGGACTGTTTTATATGAACATTGGTTTTACTAATTTAAGGAATAGTCCACATATTGTCAGATTTTTGTGAAGGAATACGACACCCAGGTACAGTGCTACTTCTCGAGAAGAGAAGTGTTATCTCAACTCAGAAACCTTCACTACAGTACAGAAAGGGCTTTAGGTTTGAGTAGAGGAAAAAAAACCGTCACAAAATCAAAAAGAGGCATGACTTAATTACATTTAGCTGCCAGTATATTTATAAGTTGAGTCATGTCATGGATTTAACATGAGGATCTCTTTAATTCTCCAAATTTTACAAAAGGGCAACACCAAATTGATATATTTCATGTTGATTATTTTTTTTTTAAGTCATGGTCGAGGTTTTCCTGATTCAAGAGTCTATATATGATATTACAATATATAACTACAACCATAAAAAATATTTGTGATAGAATTTGTTTACTTTACAGTTGTGTTATCTTTTACAAATGTTGCTGTCCCTAAAAACCTTGGATTATTTACTCAAGTACAAGATAGTTTAAAATGTTCAGTCATACAAATACAGGTACAAAGCAACAGTCACCACTACAACCACCATCATATTTCAGATAGCAAGTCAGATGGTTTCCTGTACAAGTGGAGTTTGGATCACAGCAGTCACAAAACAATGGGAGATGAAGACCTGTGCTAAAGCCATTAACATAAAGGCAGATTTCGACTGAGCCTTTGCAGGGTTCAAAAAGATCAAAACAAAGTTTGAATATTCAACAAAATAAAAGCACCAATATGTGAAATTTTTAATTCTTTGGTTCACTCTAAAATGGCAATTTAACTGTAGTTTCTAAATATTAATCTTAAGGTCCCACACATTTTCCATTTTTCCAGACTGATCTTTTTAGATTGTTGAGTGAATTAACTCTCTATGGTTATTGTGTCTTTACTCTGGGCCATTACCAGATGGTTGTTATTAAATTATCATTTAATCTTGACCCACATCTAACCGTCAGTGAATGAAAGTAAAACTGGTCTCAAACAGACAAAGGCAATAGTAATATACACTGTATGTCACATGTTCACTTTGATTTAATGAGGTCTATTATCATTAATGTATAAAGGTGGGATGGAATGATCTCAGCCTACTAGCATGTTTCTTGTTAATTATTCAGTGTAAAGGACAGAAGAGATTTTAATTTCAAAAATGTTCTGTTTTGAGATCTAATGCTTTTCTTCATAGGTAAGAGCAGCTTAACCGTGGCTGTGTTGTATGCATCAGTACAATGATGCAGCTGTAAAATTTTCTACTTCACAAATTAAATGACCAGTGGGAACCCTGGTTAGAAAGAGAATGTCGGGTTATGTTAGAAAAATAAAAATCCAAAGCATATGAGGAAAAAAAAAAAAATTAGACAACAAAAAAACTCAAATGGAAACCTGGTATGCTGGAGGGCCATGTGAAAAACCCAAGGTAAAAATAAACTAAAGACATGCAAGACAAAGGGAGGTGAAGTGGAAAAATACTTGAAAGAAGCAAACGTACCATTAGTCGGATGCTTTGCAAACGACACAGAAAATCGTTTTACTGCCGGCATAGACAACAACTCTGAGGAAATAAAAAAAAATCACTAGTGTTACTATGAGCCACAGTAATCATTTCTTTTTAAATCATTTGTCTTTTGTCTTCCAATGTGGATGCAGTTGTGTAAAAGTCAATGAATAGCTTATTTGCAAAAGAGTGGTTTAAGTTTTGGTCCTACCTAAAGTTACTACCTGTTACCAGGTTCCTAATGTCAAACATGGTAGGTACCTAATGTCAAACTTCCTGTTACCAGGTTCCATAATGTTAAAAATGTGGTGATGTGTAAAGGTGGCTACAGATTAAGAATTGGAACATTCACTGATGACCAAGTGAAACAAAATGGTTATAGCTGAGCAGGTGACAAGAGCATAGATAAAATAGCCCATAATTTAGGTTATCTTGCATTTTACATCTTGATGTCTAACTGTGACAAGCTTAACAACAAGCTCACTTAAAGTGACAAAATATTCTGACTGGTGTCATGTTCTGTGACACAAAGACAACAATGAGAAATACCAACTGTGTGAACCTGACTGGGATTAAGGGTGCTTCAGCATGGAAAAAATTCAAAAAGCATGAAACCAATGCTGCACTCAGAGGAGCATGCACTGCTACATTGCAATTCAGGCAAACTGACTGCATGGAAAATTTTATTCTTAATCTTATTCTTGAAAATGAAAATAATGGTATAACAAGATGAATGACAAAGACCAAATCCGAGGCAATGTAAGACAACCAGGAGGATGAAGGCTGGGAGGAAAGAAACTCCACGTGATACCACACTGACACCTACTGGGCAAACAGACACAATTGTGGCCAAGAACGCTGACCATCTTTCGATGCATTGTTGAGCCTTGAATATTGACAAATCATAAATTCCTTTCATGCATAATATTACAATTGTTTGCCTGATATCAAAAGAGGGCTAAAATATTGGAAAAGGTGCAAGATGAGAATGTAAAATTCAGAGTTTTACATTGTCTCTGGGAGATATATAGTATGTTTCAATAGTCAGTAGCCTCAATGAGAAAAATGGAAACTGAAAGACTGCAATAAGAGGTAAATGTAGCCATAGAGCATGCAAGAAAGAAATCATAATTTTAGTAATGATGGGCAGTAAATTAACACAAACTGAGGAACAGCTGCTTTATAATGTACATGCTGTAGCTCTGACGGAAATCATATTTTTTCTGCTTAGAAATGAATCAATCAAATCAATCAAACCTCTAACATCTAACAAACAGAACAGCGTAAAATGTGTTTGGAAAACGAAACTGGCCATGAGTCAGCACGTACAAAAATACTTAAGGAAAAACAGCAATCATACACAAAGTGTTGTATGATGAAGACATGCAGTGGGACAGATCACTATAAAGACATCTTTTTAATTCTAGTAAAAAGTTTCATTTGATGATGTGTCACTTATGTTGGATTTAAAACTGCCCAGATCTAGTGGCATATTTATTTATCAAAATACCTTACATTTTAGTTAAAACAGTGCCTTTTCTACCTTCTAAAGTACATTCATAGCTGTTCTTAAGAAAAAAAATCTTAAATTATTTTACATCCAGTCAATAAATACAAAAATTGTTTAAAAACCCCAAAACATTAATATAAAGTACAGCATTAGAGTAGTGAAAGTTTTCTAAATCTCTAAGCTGTATTGATGTGATTTTAGACATTTTCTGTCTCCTTCACTACTAACACCTAACACATATCTACAGTGCACATTTCTATCCATTTTGTTCAAGGTGCCCAGTTATCTCACAGGGTTTTGATACTGATGTCCAACTCATAGCTCTGTAATATTGTAAAGGTTTTGGCCTTACTACGTACAGTGCCTTGAGATAATGTATGTTGCGATTTGGTGCTGTACAAATAAAATTGAATTGAATTTTAGGTTTTAAGGACTGAGAAAAGTAAGACACTGATCTGCTACCAACCCTGTGCAGTTTGGTGAGGGAGCACGGTCTCAAACACATACCGTCTTTGTAGGACAGACTGCCAGTGGAGAATTTTTTGCGGTGTGCGCGTGCGTAGTCTTGCAGATTAGGGGCACTAGAGGAGCCACCTAGGACAGTGGTGCTGAAGAGCCCGGCACACTGAGAGCCTGCGAGGGGGGCGGGGTGTTAGTTACAACTAGATAACATGCTTAAGCAGCCCAGTTTGCACTACATGACCCAATTGTTGGGTGGCTTTTTGAATCTCTTTGAAGAGTTCACACCAAGCAACTGGAACATTAAGCTGAAAATCATGTAGTATAAACTAGGCTTAAATCAAAACAACTAGAATCAATTAGAATCTGAGTAAGAGAGAAAAAGAGACAGAAATCTGAAAAAAGGCAAACAGGGAACAGACTCAAGAACCCCGAGGAGACCATGCAACTTATACCAAGATCTCTCTCTACGTTTTTCACTCCTCATCAGAGACAGGAGGAAAAATAAACAGCCTGAAAATCCTTTAGTTTATTTTGTCAGTTTGTTACATGTGTTATAAATATGTACTTCCCATCTTCCTTGTCCCTTTCATCTTGATTTTCAAGATCGATGAATGAGTAGAAAGGATATAAAAACATATGAGGAAAAGGATAAAAATGCTAATAGTCCTGGTGACTCTGAGGGATATGTAACCAAAATGTTTATCTGCAATATTCAAGACAATTCACATATGCATTTGGTGGAAATTGTTTAACACATCACCCTATCACATTGAATAAAGAAAAAACAAACTTTAGTATTAAGGCTTGTGCTAAGGGGGAAAGGATTATGGTTCAAGTGCAAGTAGTGGACAATGTAACCTTTTTTTAATTTGTGTGGACCTTTAAGGGGCCATTAATATGCAGCATCTAAACATACTTGAAAAACACATGTAAGAAGACAGAGAGATGTTTTGAGGGTTTGTAAATTTTGCATCCATTGTTACTAATAAACATAAACCTGGGAGCCGCAAAGATGTATAAAGTTGCTGCAGCCTTGCTAAATACATTAAACAAAAAAAAATTAAAAATAAAAACCAAAAGCAATGGATTGCCAGCATTGCTTTTGCCCTCACCCCAGCTTTGTTAATTGATGTGTGTGAGGGGAAGAAAATGAAGCACTTGCTGCATTCCAAAAATTTCAAATATTGTTATTTGGGAGCAACGTCGACACGCACACACAGTTGTGCATTGCAACAGCATTGCTCATGTTTGTGCACACGTCTGATGCATGTCTCTTACAAAAACAATGTATTTGTGTATCAAAAATTTGCTGCATGTTCTATGTATTCAATAGAACATAAAGCCTATACAGGGTACAAGTTTTTTATTGTTGATTTTCATTAGTATACATGAGTGAAGCTAAAAGAACAGTGCAAATATGATTTTTAGCTTGATGTAAAAAACACCTGCTGAGACCATGTCACCCAAACACTGTTAATTACATCCACTCAAACTGGACTATTTGTAAGTACAAACCATTGATTTAATTTCATATGTCAGTACCACTTGTATTTGGAAAGTGGTTTTCTTCCAAGCAGATGTTTTAACAAATACAACATATACTTTACCAGTCAAAAGTTTGGAAATACCTTTGGACCACATTAAATTAGAAGGTGTGTCTAAACTTTTGACTGGTAGTGTATATTTTCATCTGCCTGCCCACCTGTGTTTCTCAGTGTTGTGTGCTTTAACTGTTGGATAATCTTCTCCAAATTCATCCAATAAAATCACTCGGATTCATTTTGCTCTGTCTTTATCAACGGTTGCTGTGAAGACCAGGATGAGACCTACCTAATCCACTTTGTTTCATATCGGGGGACTGACGTGAGCAGAAAGAGAAGAGCCGATAACTGCCTATTTTAGACAATGATGTCTCTGACAGGACCTGGTGGAACACACACACAACACACTGATTAACATGAAAACCAGTTTATCTGATATCATAAACAAGTCTCCACTAATGGCTGTTAGCTTGCAGAGTGAAATATGATTTTATTCAAAAGAAAAGGCCAAAACCATAAGAGGAGAAACTCTGGACCTATAAAACATAACTAATTACATAAGTAGCAGAAAATTATACCATCTCTGTTGACAAGTAAATGAATGTTTGATGAATATACTGTAAATTTGCAAGTCCACAGTGGAAGACGGTTTAAAACTGATTTCAGAAACAAGATTCCACAATGCTTTTTTATGTGCATTAACACATGTGACACTCACCTCCATGGATCCAGTTTTACGATTGCGTACAAGTGGAGACCTCTTCTGAATAGTGATTGGCTCAGACAGTGGCCCAGCACGGTCTGTTTCATCTCGTGAGAGGTCCTCCAGGCTGCCAGGGTCCGGCTCTTTCTGCTTGTTGTTAGTGAGCAAATGAAGAGAAAGAATTACGCTGACTGTTCTCGGAATAAGGCTCTTTCTGCATGTTGTGAGTGAGCAAATGAAGAGAAAGATTTATACAGCCTGTACTCTGAATAATAATGGCATACTGAAAATATTAGGGCGTGATACTACCTGTCGTACTACTTCTGCCGAAGCGGGCCTGAAGCCAAAGCCAGTAGGTGCATTGTCTTCCTCCTCAACACCTTTGACCCCTGGACTGAAGTGAAGCTCTACATGGAAGCGTTCTTCAGATGTCAGGTCCTTTGGAAGAAAAGAGGTGTTTAGAGATATTATACTTGATTGATGACACTTTCGGTACCTAATATTTTAAATAGTGGTTATATACTATTTAAAACGACCTTTGTTACTCATTGGGTACACTGAGTAACAATGTTCTACAAACATTGTTTTAATTATCCACAAAGTTCTTCAAGTTGGGGAAAAAAGTACAAATGCCATTTCTCCTTGTTTTATACAAGGTTTGTTTTAATGTGCACTGTAGATTTTAAAATAAATAAGGTTGCAAATTATGTGTATTTTCACACAGACAAATGATCAGATAGGCAGATGATACTGGGATGATACAATGAAATGTGGGCCATGTGACAAAGTAGAAAAAAAAAACTGAGTAACACATACAATAGTAACACATGTACCCAAACGTTTGACCGGTATTGTATAACAATAAAAACCCTGCTACCTTATTGTTGTCCTCATATAGCATAATGACAATTTGAGTCATGTAGTTAAGTTCAGAGACAGCACTGAGGTAATCCATGGCACGCTTCCACTGCTGGTCCTTCTCCTCCTTTTAAGTACACATGCACAGACACACAGAGAAAGAGACAGAGAGAGATTTTTGAGCATTTTGAGGCAATGGTAAAAAGTTTTACCATTCTCTATATTTGATTGCTTACATCAAGCAAGCCTCCATAGCGGAAAATGCTGAGCAAGGAGTGGACATGACTCTCACTGGTGAAATATAAACGTGTCCTGACGTGGCGTCCAGGAGACAGCACTCCACGTGAGTACCTGCAAACATGCCACTCAAAATTACGATATTTTTTTCTCAAAAGGTCTTAAAGTAAGTACAGTATTTTAAATGCAGTGTCCAACAAAACTAATCAAACTCACAGAGGATGTAGTTTGTTGACAAACTCATCCTCATGGGTCCTTTGTAGATCTAGACGAATCTTTCTGACCAGTGGGAGGCAGTAGGCATATGCTATGTCCAATTTCTCCACTTTATTTATGCCATATTCCTAAAACCAAAAACAAAGCACAGAGATCCTCTGAATCTGCTGAACTTCTACATGATATTTGTTTCTTGGTTCAAATAAAATGGAAAACAGTCAATCGACTTTTGTCTAAACACACTTTTTTCTAAACACATTAATTTTAAAATTGATTTGCAAAGAACTGTTGAGAAGAAACAGTTTAAATGTATAAACAATTCATCAGAAATTGGGTTTTCCTTCTGGTTAAACTCATCTTGGACTGTTACAAAAGACAAGAGAAAAAAAAAAAGACCTTATACACAAAATGCTATAAAATGTTGCTTTGCAATAGCACTATTCACATCTGCCTTTCCCGTTCTTTATTCCCTCCTTCCTGTCCCCATCTCTCACCTGAGGGATAACAATGTCAGCCAAAGCTCGAGACAGCCTAAACAGCTCCAGTGTGTCTTCCAGGCCCAGAGAGGCATTGTGTATGACATCGTACTTCACGCAATCGTAAATGTCAGGTATTTTACTGATGTCATAACGGCCATTCTTCATGCGGAAGTCTTTTTCAAGTTTAGACCAGCGCTGCAGCATCAGCTCCAGTGTTTCACTGTGGTATAGCTGCAGGTCTTTGGAGAGGGAGTAGGAATAGTTTAAGATGAGTGGAAAATGTGTTAAATTTAAATTGGTTATGAATCCAATAATTGTTATAAAGCATCAGGAACCCATTAGTTGTAATATTGTTAAGGTTTCAGTCTTATTATCTACAGTGCCTTGATAATATATGTTGTGATTTGGTGCTATACAAATAAAATTGAATTATATTGAATTAGTGAGCTCTTTGAAATGGATAAACTATACATTTGACAAGACTGACTATCTTCAGTTAAGCATTACATATGCACAGCAAAATGCTTAAGTCATCATGCTGTAATGATCACAGTTACCTGTGCACTGTTTTAGTTTGGAGTGTTGAATGCTGACAACTGTTTATTAGCACTATATACAGTGCAATTACAGATGAGGCTGTTGAATGTTTCAGTCAAGCAGATCTTATAAAAAATGTATATATAAAATTGTATATGTATAAAAAAAAGACCTTAATGTCCCACTAAGGCCAACAGAGAAATTAGCTCACCAGCTGATTTGGGATCCTCCATTCTTTTGCGGATTTGGTAAGTGAGGCTCTGAATGAGGGCATAGACCTTGTCACATGTGGCCACAGGGTTTTGGACCATCTTCATTGAATTCACCAAAGAGGCACTACAGGTTGGGGCCAGCTGTCACACAAAGAAAAGGAGATAATGACACAGCATTTATAATTTGACAGAACAAACACAAATACAGCAAGGGGTTGTTTGCTGTTTGATACAATTTGGCTCACAGCATTTTTCATATTTCTGATAGTCCCATTGGCAGAGTTAATAAGTTCAGGATACAGTATGTTTGCCATGTGTCAAAACTGCAGGCTGCAAAAATGTTTCACAAATGTCTACCAAATAACAATAGCACTTGTCAGTGTTAGTAATCTTGTGGTCACTAAACAGAGTAGGAAACTGTTGAAGGCTCAGTGATGAACACATTTAATCAATCACCCTGTCATAGTCCTCTTCGATGAAGTCCCTGTCCTTTTGCAGAATCTCGTGGAGCCTGGCCTTGACACGGTGCTGGCAGCTGCTGAGTGAGTCGCTGTCACTGTCTAGCAGCCCATTCATGTTGGCACTCTTGACCATCTGCACCAGGATAGGTGTCAATTCACCCTCCAGAGCCAGCAAACCCTTTTAACATAAAAAAAACATCAAAAAAGTTGAGGTCTTAGTATCAAGCTATCAAATGAAAAGGTTGAAAAACCTGCTCTCTTGACACTGCATACCTTTGCGAAAGCGGCTGCTGTCATCTGCACCCTGCCCTCATCAGATGCATATATCTTCAAGTCATGTCTGTAGGTGCTGTGTAACCGCAGTAAACCACATCCTGGAAATCCAGCATAGTCACCTACACAAACACACAATATTAGTGCATAACAAATGGTGCACTAGTTTAAAGAGCACCTGAAGTAGGAAGGCCATTAAAGCAATTTGTTCTTCAATAATTAACTAAAGATTAATAGATAGAAGAATTAATAAATGTATTTGATGATTGAATACATACAATACTATGCTGAAATTATATTATATTATAACTTTTATCAATGTAACTGAGGATGAAAGCATCTAAAAAGCTAAATTTCATTTTGTGTGTGATGATCAGTTTTTCATAACACTATGTACTGGCACTCTGTGCTAGAGCTGCCACTCTCATTCATGCTCTGATCTAAAGACTAATGAATTTTTAAGAGCTTTAACAATCTTTAAGTGTTACAAGATCAATGTACCCATGTGATTTTTATGTCATCATACTGCTGTTTTCTGTGCAGCCAGTGTTTAATTTTGTCAGTACTGTATCTTATTTACTGTTATCAGTGCACACCACCTACTGTCCTGGAAATGAACTACTGAGTTAAACCACATAAGCCTGTTTACACAAGTTAGCATTACAAGAGCATTAGTTGATGTATAAAAAAAAATTCAAGAATGTTAATGGCCTCATGTGCACATTACTCCAGTAGAATTGATTCAGTAGAAATACCACCAAGGGTGCGGCTCACCTTGTCCCCCAGGGTACATGCAGCGGAAAGCCCTTCCCAGCTCCTCAGCCTGCACTCTGCCAGCTGGAGTCAGCTCTCCTCCCCACTTCAGCACCAGCAGCAGAGACGGACCCTCCTTTCGTGTATCTGAAAATAAAATTAAAAGAAAAAAAAACAGTGAAAGGCAATTCATACCCTTTTCAGATTTTTTTTTTGATCTTGATCTTGGTAACACAGACTTTAGAAGATGAAAAGAAAATGTTCCCACCTTCTTCCTCACTTGAGGTTTTGGGCTGCCCATGGGGCATATAGGTTAGTTGAACTTTTCTGTTGATCCCAGAGAAATGGCCATACCTTTGTAGCATCAAAAAAATAAAACAAATTCCTACTGCTTAAAAGCTAGAACAATTTAAGCAAACATGGTTGTATTCCACCATTATGTTAACTATTTAAATACATAACTGAACTTGTGTACAAATTTCTGCCTTCAGGTTATAATGCATTGGGGTCAATGGTTAAACCAGTTTCCTTATTACTTACATTTCCAGAACAGTCTTCAGCTGCTCTAGTTTGGATTTTTTTTCTTCTATCTCACAGTCAATGTGCTGTCCTAGTTCTGCTAACAACTGCCGTGTGATGTCCAGCACCTCCTGTTCACATTCATAATAACAAGCTGTCAGAGACATTACACATTTTCACACAAAGTTAAAGCAATGCAGACTTCTGTTCAGACAGTCTCAGGAGGCTTTTAAGATGAAAAGGGTGGATCATTATTGCTAAAAAATGGTGACAAAAGGCAATAAAAGAAAAAATGGTTCACTCATGAGTCCAGAACTACAAACATCTTTGAATAAAGACACATTGGCTTCATACAGCTGGGATGTGGATATTTTGAGAAAGGTGACAAAAACCATCTCAAAAGTACATAAATTACTCTCCCACATCATTGATATTTATTGTACAAACAAAAAAGGCAATGACATTTTTTTTTTTTTTAAATTATCTTTCATCACAACGCAAAGCACATACAAATCAAAAAAGATTAACTCAAATTTTGGCATGGCAGCACTGGCACATGTACACTAATGTATCTATTTGCATCTATTTTTAAACTGCCCTAGAGTAAAAAAGTATTGGGTTGATGATATAAAATGATTAAACTCTGGGACTGGAAAATATATGACGTATATATTGAATTCAATGAGAAAGTGTACCAAACTTTTGACCGGTAGTGTATTACTTCACCTGAAGTTGTTTTGGCTTCTTCAGCTTTATTTTTCCTGTTTTGTATCCTCCATATTTTTCAAACAGCTCAAAGAACCTGGATGAATCAAAAAGTAAAAATAATCAAAGGACAATAATCTGTCACTGCAATTAAAGGGAAAGCAACAACAGATATTACTTACATGGGGTTGCGGACTTCCATCTTCATCTTCTGCTTAGGTGTTCTGTCTCCATGTCGGATGACAGCAATGACACAGCGCAACTCCATCCTAAAAGGTGCAAGCCAAAAAAACTCTCTAAACTCTTTTTACTCTAAACTCTAAACCCATTGATTCAATAAAAAGAAAATCAATACTACAAACATATTTAAAATAATAATGTGGTCATGTTACTATTTTTTAATAAAATCTATTTTTAGACTTAAGAGAACTCTGCATGAAGGTCTATAGTACTAATATTCCTATCATGCAATCCACTTCATTACATAATTTTTTCTATTAAATTGATATACACTTTCAGTGTCTTTAATTAAAAAAAAAAAAAAAAAACTATAATTATAAGTTCAACCTAATTAATAAGAAACATACTGGTCACACCTCCACTGGAAATGTTTAAAGTTCTACTGTAAGGACTCACATGGTCCCTGAAGTGGTGGGAACAATAGGGATATCCTCTGCCTCAGTAGGGATGGACCAAGGAATTTGAAACTGAGGTGCTAGCTCACGCATCACAATGTTCCTAAAGAGGAGCAAAGAAATAATATATAAATTAATTAGAAATTAACTAAACCCATCCCAAACAAAAGATCAAACAAGAGAAGGACAAGGAATAACAAAAAAAATAGAGATGGTACCCGAGGATTTTGGCACAGTCGTCATAGTACTTCATCGAGTTCTTCACAAAGCTGAATCCATTGACGTCACAAACATAGGAGTGACCGTTTGCTCTTAGAAGGTCAAAGCCACAAACAGTTTGCTGCAGAGAACACATTCCATTCAGTTATATGAAGATGTGACTGCATAAGTTAATTAAAGAACAACAAACAGAGACTAATAACCACGCTACATCATCATCATGCCTTTGCTCACCTTAAATGCAAGGCAAACCTTTCGGGCCACTAGTTTCTCCATGGCTGAAAGCATGACAGGGTACCGAACCTCCTTGCCCTCACTGTCTCTCTCCACCTTCCCATCCAGAGCTGGGGACTTACGGGCCTCTGCATGAGCATAGTCTGGTCCCACAGTGTACACCTAAGAAATATAATATAACCAGTTATTCACTTTTTCGACACAAACAAGGTTGATGGATGTTGTGAAGGGGGACATAAGGAAAGCTGGTGAAACAGAAGAGGATATGAGTTATAGGGTATAGGGTAAGATGGAGGCAGATGACCCGTCGTGGTGACCCCTAAAGTGAGAAGCTCTTAGTGAGGATGAAGAACTGACCTAGAGAAAAAAATGCTGCTGCTTCCCACATGGTCAATAATAAAAATTACATCCAAATCCGTTCTTTAAATTTTTGAATTATGCTGCTCATAGTCAAACGGACAATAACTGCCAAGAACTCCTGGGTGGAGGTAATTACTATTGTACCATACCTAAAAAAATTACCATGCAAAGTGGGAGTAGCTTGTTCAGGAAGAAAAAAAAAAAGCATTTTGGTTCACTCTAAACTGTTCCACACTTAAAACTCTCAAGGAAAAAAGTTGTTAAAAGGTATTAATAAGGTCGAATTTATACTGTCCCCATAGATACATAATATAAATTATGTTTCCTTTAGAAGTTCTATATTACATTTTAGAAGCTAGTTACTTAAAGCTTTGATAATAATCAATACTATACCTTCACATCTGTGCCATCTGTTGGCATGAACTCTTCATATATGTATGAGCCTGTCTTCCTCACACTGCTCTCTGGTGAGTACACACTGCTCCGACTCCCAATCTGCACAAATAACAGAGAGAAAAACAAGTTACAGTGTGAATATAGTTTTGCAGCTCCAGGTTTAAAAACAGTGTACCTCAAAAAGTTTGGGTTGAGAAAAGGACTTGTAAAAGAAAACAAACAACCTTTCTGAAAAGACGCTGGCTGCCACCACCAGCAGAGGTGGGGTAGTAGATGTAGACATTGTGGTCCTCAGCACAGACAGGCTTCTCAACAAAAGGCTTCTGGAATATCTCTCCATTCACTTCCACATGGTCCTCTCCTTCCACCAGGTTACACTCTGAGAAACGCATAGAGACATTATTGTGTTTGCCTTGAAATTGTTGTGTTTATCCAACAACTTATATAATGAGCAAGCACTAGGCATCATATAATAATTAATTAATGACATGTAATAAAGTCATATTCAAACCCTGAGTGTGAGTGTGAGGGAGTGAGCTTACCACAGGAATTCCCCCAGCACTCAATGTCTATAGCAGCATAACTAGTTCAGGGTTCCCTGATCATTAATTGCTCTGAACATAATGAGAAGAATTTTAAATTGAATTCTAAACCGTACAGGGAGAGAAATTCATAAAAATTATTAAAATACCCTTTCTTGTAACATAAGAGCAAATGTGGGTCTTGCCCCATCTTCCGATGGTTCATGTATAATCCTGCCACACTAAACAGAAAGATGACAAGCAAAATATAGCCTCCTTGGCTGAGGCAAATAAATAAGTGTAATGGATGTAGTCAGCACGGTATATTCATAACTTTACATTAGATATGGAATTTAAAGTACTAAAATGTATAAAAGAAAAAAGACACATTGTTTCATCAAAAGCACACTGACCATCAGGTTTATCTGGGTCACGATTCAGCACAGTATAGCGTGGCAGATCAATCCCTTCCTCCTGCAGGATGCGGTATACCTCTCTTCTGTTAAAATAATATACAAAATAAATACACAATTATATATTCTTCAGCCTTGCTTTATGTTGCATGATTTCAGTGAATACAAGAATATAAATTAAAAGGCATGTACCATTACCTGTCCTGTATGTAGTACTGCATGTTCAGGTCATTGATGAGCAGAGGGTTTCTAAGTTTGGCGTAGCTCACTGCTTTGTCCAGCGGGAAGCCTGATTTACATGCATTAAAATAATTCAACAAAATAAGTACTAAGTAGACATTCAATGTAACACACAGCAAGCCATCCTTTTCATAAGTCCTTATTAGTTATTCAAGACACCTATGGATGGATTGAAGAAGACATGATTCAAAAAGCGTAATGTGGATGACTTGAATCGTAATGTGGGCAAAAGAGTCAGGTGTAATTGATATCTGGTTAATCACACATAGATAAGATGCAATCCATTACCACATGTACATGGAGTCTGTTTAGTGTTTAAATTAGAGTTGCACAGATTGTATGATTAATCTGTTATTAATAATCAGTTTAAGTGGGAGTTTTTGATATCTAAAACCAATTGTTGGATTTTTCAGGTCTTTAAATAGGAATGTTTTCCGGTTTTGTTTGCTCCATATAATGAAGAGATCATTAAATGAAATAATTTTGGATTGTGGACAAAACAGGGCATTTGAGATCATCATCACCAATCAACATTTTGTGACATTTTACAGAACAAACAAGTACTCGATTAAACAAGAAAATAAGATTATGAAAATAATCATTAGCTGCAACCCTAGTTTAAATGCTGAGGCAGTTAACATTAAGCCCACATGTTCACATGAGTGGAGAGAGGGTAAAAACACTCTGAGACTGTTTAGCCTTTTTTCACAGGGGAAGTCAATCCACAGCCCTCACACAGATTTTTTTTTTGTCCCTGAAATCCACTCATGTTCTGGGGGTAATGAATCGAGGAGCAGAGTTTTTTTGTCCTTGGGAAACTCTGTGTATGGAGATTGGAAGCTTCACCCTGGTGTAGTGAATCTGGTCTGGGGGGGCTGTGGTATAGCATCCCTTGTCTGTAATTTTTTTAATGTTTAATGCCTTAAACTCTCCATTCATGAATCACTGGTCCAATTCTGAAACCTGCCCACTGTGTTAGACACCCTCTTAGTCTCATCTTTTGAACCAATGGAACAGGTGGACTTAAAAATGCCGGCTTTAAAAGGCAGCCTTGTTGCTCTCTTGCACCCTTTCAGAGCACCACACAAGAATGCCATGTTTCACCAGGCCTTGCACCATAGCGAGGAAGAGGTAGGCATTTTTTGAATAACGAGCAGAGCAGTGTCAGCCCCTATATGTCGGTGTCACCCTCCGTGACATTGACATGCTTAAATACGGCCAATCCTGGAAGGCGGAATGTAATAGGAGCTTCTGATGAGGTCATGCCAGAAGCGTTCCCAATGTGTGACACTCACTCATGCTACTCAGAGAACTGGGGTTAGGAAAGTACTTTGAAAATACAGGCAAAACGCTTTGTAGGAACAAATTAATTTTGCTGTTCAAGGAAAAAAAGAAAAAGCACTGTCAATATACAACATGTGATTGTGTGCATTATACCCTTAGAGTGAAAAGAAATGAGGCAGTCACACAGAGGCCATTTGTCCACGGGCTCATTGAGGATGACATCCTCTGGGAAGATGACCACAGTGATGTATTCAAATTTGCAAAGCCTCTCCAGGATCTGGGTCATTGGCTTGGACTTGGACTTCTTCATCATGCAACAGATGCCCACCACAATCTGTTGCTCTGGGGGCTGAGGAGGAGAGACAGAAAAGAGAGCAACTTTTAATGATTTGCCTGCTGGGAGAAAGAAAACAACAGCTTTGTCCCCGATTTTAAAGAATTAAACCTCATGTAGAGATTTTGTCTGCTTGTGGTATGTATAATTCTTGCTAGCTGTGATTGCAGGGAGAACCAACATGCTAAAAGAAAGAATTATAATAAAGGGTATGTAGTGTGACAAAAGTCTCCCACCGAGTCTGTGTCTTCGTCGTCCTCATACAGATCCATGTCTGTCCTCATGCTGTCCTCCAAGACCTCACTCTCATCATCTTCGCAGCCCAAGAAGAATCTGGGAGTGCCACACCGGCTCTCACCCGAGCTGTTGGGCTCTGACATTACAGTCCCACGCGGCAACCTTCACCATCCCACCACGCCATCGATGTCCACCAACACGCTACCAGAGCGAGTTGCCAATGGGACGGCACGAAGCCTGGGAAAAGGAGCAGGTCCACTGTGCTTAAGCTGGATAGCAGAGCTGGGTGATGAGGGTATGCAAAGCAGATGGGCAGAAGGGAGGTACAAGATGACATTAACCAATCTTCTCCAGTGATGTTGTTTATCAATTTTCTTACTCTTTATTCAGCAGTTTCACAACTCACATAAGTGGCTTTCTTAAAGGCCTTTAGCAGCTGAGACACTAAAGATCAGATTGTCTGCAGACAGTAGTTTGCTCCAGTTGTATGCAAAACTCATAGTCCTACAAAAGAAAGAAAACATTTAACATTATTGAAGAAATTTTTTTGAACATGTTTGGAAATTGGTATTTTCAGTAAAGATGAAATGGCACTAGTTCCAAAAGCAAAAGCATTTATCTACAAAACTAAACACAGATACCAATATAGCATTTTTTTTTTTTATCAGCTAATCAATAAATTGGTCAGGCACTACTTGAAAGTGTCATTAGTTTGAAAGTTACATGTTTAGCTGCAAGGGAGAAAACAGACCAATGCCAATTTGGAACCAGTACATAAAAAAATAATAATAATAATAATAATAATAAAAAAAAAAAAACACAAAAGAATTACATTTGTCACAGGTAACAAGCTCAAAACTTAATGTCAGAAAACTTTGAACATTCAGAGAAAATGAGAGCCATTTTTAGTGAAGAGACACATCTTTTAGAGTAAAACAGCATTATGATCTTTCACATTGTTAAGGATATTTTCAGGACAAAGTTCTCACTTTATTGGTCAACATATTTTTCACTTTTCTTCTTGTAAATATTTGATTGTCTAGAGTATACTACTAAAATGATTAGTCACTAGTGCTCAGCAGTATACAAGTTCAAACCGAAAGCTGTTTTTGAAATGATATTAACTTTTCCTATACCGCAAGACTGCTATATAAAAACAGAACATGGCGCAGCAAAACACTGTTCAAGGGGGGGACTTCTTTCACTGCTGCAAGGCTTAGCTGAAGAAGTAACTGTAGTAGTAATATACAGTATCTAATATCCCAAAACTGTCAGCAGAAATGGCCATGTACTGGACCAATAATTACCTCCAACACTTCAACTGTGACATACTGTATTTACCCTGACTGCAGTCAGGTGCTAGAAAATAGCAGAGGCATTTACTACTCATTACCCTCTGCACGCTGTGACACACATCTGAACAACAAACCACTTTGCCATCAGGCACAGTCACTCAAGTCTGACTAGTTACAGAAGGAAAATATTGTTATTCACAGCAGCAGCAAAGGCAGACAAAGCCAAATGTAGTGGTAAAAAGGTGTCCAGAGCCTTATGTATCAGCTGACAGAACACAAATAAAACAGCAAAAAAGCTGATTTTCCTTAACATATTGTATCTTTTACAGATTACAATTTCCAATTACATAAAACAGTGAAAATAATAAATGTTTATATTTACAAAGCTGTACTTTTATTTTCTTTAACCTCCACCTTGTCAACACTTTGAACCAGATGACTCAGGACTCCTTGCTGAGGTATCCACATAACTACTTTCCTATGACCTGGTCTAACAGAGCAGGAACTGTGCCAGAAATAATTTCAATAAATAACAGGTTTTCCATCTCATTCAAATTTGTTACAGCCTTGTTTACCTGACATTAAGACTAGCAGACTGAAAACAGTGCTTGAATGATCATTTACCAAAGAAGTTTTGGTCATGGGCAGGCTCTCCTTTGTTCTATCCGAAGGCTTACAGTCTTTTTGTCTCCTAATTATTTCCAGCACACTGTACACAGAAGAGGTGCAATGCCGCCCTCCACAGGAAAAAAATAATCTTCCCTCAAAGTTTTTCAACACAGTTGTAAGTTCTTGATTGTAGTTCTTTTTCCACAGTTCACACTTCTTCAAAAAAGTCCAAATTTGTTTTATCGAATAATTTTCAGCAGACTGCACTCTAAGGAGGTGTACACTACCCCATGACCTTCAACACAGTTTAAAGTTCAAAGTTCCTCAACCACAGTTCAAAGCTCCCCATCACAGATCAAAGTCATTCTTTTTCTAATCACTTTCTAATCAATTTATGACAGCACTTCCCAAATATCCCTTAAATAGATCTGTGGATCAGGAAGCTATCCAGTAACCTTTCAACCTTTAATGCCTGCATCATTTGATAAAACTCCTTCCCTCAACATACTCATCATTTAATACAAACATGTCAGACTCAAGGCCCAGACAATTGTGTACGGCCTGCAAGATAATTATTTATATCTATCAAAATTGGCCTGCAGGTATTTTGTGTGCGAACCATTGATACAACAAATCCCAGAATGCACTACAATAGCTGACCTCATCAGCGAGGTATGTCAATCAGCGCTATGCCCAACTATATTGACAAAGTCATCAGTCTCATCATCGTGTTCGGATGAAGCTTAAGCTAATGCTAACCCCCAAAACATTGCCAAACGAAAGGTGGACTCTGACAACAGAGGATTTCAAGACAGATGGGAGGTGGAGTATCTGTTCACTAGCATAATGGGAAAACCTGTTTGTCTTTTATGCAGAGCTGATGTGCCCATCTTTAAAGAATATAACTTAAGACGGCACTATAAAACAAAACACAAGGTACAAGGAACTGAATATAAAGCAAAAGCTTCAGATGGTAGAAGAGTATTTATTTTGTTTTAATTATTAATATTGTTTTGAATTTGTAAGAAAAAAAACATTCATTCATTCATTTTCTACCACTTTATTTCATTTGAAATTAGTTAGTGAAAATCTTCCAATGAATAGAGTTAAAAAAAGGCCAGTGATGTGTCTTTTATTTAAAATTTGTTCTCATTACTTGTTCAATCAGTGAGCTTTGTTTTATTCTGAATCCTTGATTACGACTTAGAAAAAGTTAAATTCATATTTCAATATGAATGACTTCTGATAATGCATCCAAAAAGACAAATTCCATCTCATTATTAATTAATATCAATCCTGGTTGGCCCGTGATTTGGAGTCAGTTCTTAATTTTGGCCCACTGTCTCATTGAGTTTGACATCACTGATTTAATACAACTCCTTCACTTCTCAACATGAGTCAAAAATAAAATGTGCAGGGTTTTTTCACAGAGTAGCAGGTACAGGGGGATTGAGAATGCACCTAACATTTTCAGAGTTCCCCATACATTCTGGCAACAAAATCAACACTGACCGCATAAAGTGATTATCTTTTTTTCACCACCACGATTTAAAAAAAATACAACTTAACGGCCCTAACGTTATTAACATTTTCTCCCTTCCTGTTTTTTTATCTAACCAGTGAAGCAATGTCACTACTGAATGGTGGTGACTGCCTCATTACAGTAGACAGCACTGCACCATTGTTGTATAGTAGACTTCATTATATAGTTTGGGAGTTTCATATTTTCAACACAGTTATAGTTATTGCATAGTCAACCTTGAAGATGGACATTGATTTTGTTTATTATACTTTGTATGCTCCCTTATATGCCATATAACACCTTCTTGTTTATAACCCTCAAATTGAGATGAGAGAAGCATCTTTTCCGACCATGATTAAATCTCTTGATAGGTATGTGATGTCTAGATAAGAAGTGGAAATGCCTAAATTGTATGTCCAGGTCCATGAGCAAAGGGAGAAAGAACTCTTTGAAGTGCACCAATGTACATACACAAGAATATATTGTAATATATCATTATTACTGGTATTGTAACATTACCACAAGATGTTTCAAATTATACTGCAATATGATTTTTAAGCCATACGGGCCAGCCCTACTTTCCAGGACCAATTCCCTCAAATTCACAGAGCAAGTGTGCTAAAGAATTTGAAAAGATTTTTTTCAAATTCACAAACTTTATGTTTGTGAATCTTTACAGCTTCAGTACATTCATTGTTATGTACCTTTTGCCAACACTTTACGAACCCTAAGCCAGATTTCGCTAATTGGGTTTCTGGCCCCAAAGTTTTTATTTTTTGCAGTCTAAATAATACACTTTTTTTTTTTTTTTTTTTTTTTTTTTTTTAAATCAACGATTTTGGCTTGTACAAAATTATATTAAGACCTGGCTGATCCAACAGTTGTCCTAGTCTTGTGGTTAATAAAAGAGCTATATTAATATTAGAAAATATTATAACAAATTTTAAATTCAAAATAATAAACTATTTACTGAAGACTGCAACTACCATTCACGTTTTTGTATCAATCAACAGGAGATGAGGCCCAAACAGAGACAAAAGACATAGAAATAGACCTAACACCCGCAACTATGTCAACAATTTGGAACTAGATGACAAGTATAATGGAAAACACTGGAGGTCAGCATAAAACTGGTACTGTTTTTAAAGACAAAGGGTGATCAGCAAAGCAAATACTAATAAATGATTTTTCTCTTTACCATGTATGAAGTTGACTGAAACTATACAATTACGGTTTAATTTATCCCTTCAATTCCAGTGCCATAAAACGTTACACAAACACAGCACTATACATTGTGTAGTGTCTGCAAAATGAGATACCATGCTTTACTGAGCAATGAAAACAACAAAAAACTGAGTCAGCCTTCACTAAAAAGCTTTCAGACTTTTGAACCCTGCTATTACACACACACGCATACTTACTGTATGCAAATATGTACACACACACACACGTTATCCACAGTAGTATAACACTTGAGAAGACAATTTACATGACGTCTCCATCGTGCCCCACTATTAAGCTTCGTATAGCTTTCAAAAACATTCCCTTCGGCCACCGTCAATTTTGGCAGGATTAATTACATTCAGCTATATTTGGCCACTGTTAGCATTAAGCTAACTAGTATCCTTCTGTTCGCAACAACGGCATGGGCCTGTATGCAAGACAAATACTTTACTACAGTGCTATAATTAATGGTAACGCCTAAGACAATATAACGTGGAGGACATTTTATTATACGCGAGAGACATTTAATCATGAACTCACAGTGTCGAGTAAAGGATTGTTTCGCTGCCATGGGCTCCCTTCCTTAGGCTGTTGACAGTTGGCCTCAAAACGACTTTTTTTTAACAGTTTGACGCAGTAATGAGCAACGTCAAAATAACCAATGAGAAAGGAGAAAGCTTTAAAGAAGGCGTGCCCCAACAACACACGAGCCAATAACCACGCAAGTGGCTCGCTGGCAAAAGGGGGCCTCGCGACCTCTAGTGTTAGGTTAGAGACTATCACCTAATTTATCCTTGAGTGCTCAAGGAGACGAATAGCAAACAAAAGTCTGAGTGCATAGAATGGAAAGATCATACAGAAATGGTAAAGCATTTCATTCAGTAATGACTAATTGTACAGTAAATAATAAGCATTTGTAGATTTGTGTGCACATTATTTTATTAGATTTCTTTCATATTAAATTACTCTTTGCATCATATTAATAAGTACTTTTTGTTAATGGTTTATGACTATTCCCATGACACTTGTGTTCCTCAACTTAATAGTATAATGATGCTATCTGAAAAAAATTGCCCTTTTACTCATATCACTACATATTGCTCATATGCAGATTTATTTGCATTTTAGATTATCCACAGTTACATTCCAAATTATTTGTTGGTCACCTTTTTGGTAATACAACATTTAAACTATTCATATTCATATATTCTAATATTTACTAATCATTTAATAACTTTTACACATTAAATACAGCTTGAATTAATATCTACCTGATGTCCCCTAATGCAGAGTCATGAGTAGATTGGTTATTTAAGACTAAAAGCATGTCAGGGGACCACTGAACCTGAGCCTGGGTATTAACTATTAATACTGACTGTTAGAAAGTCAATCAAACGACCAGAAAGAGATGCTAAATACCACAAAGAAAGCAAAAATATTAACAAAAAGTAGCAATAAATTAAAGAGACACAAAACAACTACAAAGTGATTTATAATGATCCCAAAAAAAAAAAAAAAAAATCAAATTCAGCATAAAGACACATAAATTGACTACAAAGAGATGAAAATGGGTGCAGAAGAACAAAAGATAATAAGAAATACAAAGAGATGCACAAGGACAACAGAGACAAAAAGCAGCTACAAAGAGACTCAAATCTTTTCTACAGTCCAGCAATGTCACACATGATGATGTTCAAAATAACTGAAACTGGCCAAAGCGTTTCAACCTCATGGGGAGAAAATACATGTACCAGAGAAAATAAATGTAGTGCTGTACTTGTATTTCTACTCCTAAACTACTACAACAATCCATGGTAGTGATAAAGCCACTTCAAAACAAGTCTCACTGATTAAAAACTTCAGTTATTAGAGTGTTGGATTAGTGACATGTTTTCCATTTGGTCTCAGCATTAACAAAATGTGACCATGCCCTCCCTCAGAAGAGAGACAGTATAGCAAAATACCCACTGACTGCTGGTGGTGGTGATGGTGGTATGTGGAGGTTTAAATGTTTATGTCATCATGCTGCTGTCTGAACATTCCTGTGCTAAAGACCTGACTTTTATTTGTTTGTCTCCATGTTGGTTACATACCTGTGTGTTAAGCCAATTGGGGCTGTGGCTGCTTTGAACTTTATGGGTCATAGAGGACCACTATGCTCCTTATGAAAGAAATATTTCATTAACAGTTGGGTGAACAGAGTGCAAACAAGGCTGTTCTGTAATCAAACTGTACATGGAGAGGTGGGAGCCTCATCCACTTGCACAAATATAGCACAGTATGTATGAAAATATAAATTCCTTTTACCTCAGCATTTCTTTTTTTGAAAATAAAAAACTCTGATATATTTGTTTGTGTTGCATCACTGGGTCTCTTTATTTACTTGGAATTAAACTTGGACGGTGTACGGTGTGTGAGGTAAAGAGGTAGATTATCTGTTAAATTTGTCTACAGTAAAGGATCCTGTCTTCACCCTAACCAAACCCCCAGCTGCTTTTACAAAGGCTCTCTGTGAAGGCTAGCTCTGCTGCCTACCACCTTCATATGGCTTCCATTTGCTATAGTCAGCAGTGTTACACTCTCTGTGGCTTACAACAACAGGTCAGGCCAGGTCAAGGAGTTGAATTATGAATGCACTGCCAGTTCAAGACAATATTGGTGCTGTGTCTGGCTGTGGGGCTATAGGTCCCTGCAGGGGCTGGTCAAAATGTATAAATGCAGCATTTAGCTGACTGGTCATACCAAAAGACTCCTTTACCATGCAACTAATGTGGAAGGCAGCCATGTGGATGAAGCAACCCTCGGCTCATATAGATTGAGGTGTAGCTGGTGGACAGTTCTATATTTTACACACATTCTAATTTGAGTAAAGGTTAATTTCTCATTAAAATAAGTGGGTCCTAAACTAGGAGTTGGGGCCCCCTGAGGGTTCACAAATGATCAATTTACAATTGATTAGGAATTGCATATTTTAGCCAAATTAATACAAAAGATAAGCTTGTCTTACAGCTGTATAATTTCTGCATGAAATATTGTCATGAAGCACAGTTTCTGAAATATTGTTTTTAAATCGTTTGCTGGAACACAATGACATAACCTTAAGTCATTCATCACTTCTATTTGAACTGGGATATACAGCCTTTCCCTTTTCATTGTGCTTTGCTCAGAACAAATAAATTTCCCTTTCTTTTTTTTCTTCTATTCTTTGCCAGTCGTTATTACAAATTATCTGATTATATATTTTGCCTTGCTCCTTTATCAGGAACTCCATCTATGACCCCATACCCCAGAGCCCACATTACCTCAACATTAGCACTCATTTCCTTTATTCTCTGCAAAACACAAGAGGTCATCAACAGATCGGAAAGGGTCCTTTAGTGAACAAAGTCACCACAGCTTGTTTGCAGTGTGTTTTTGTTTGGCACTTTCTAGAACATCACTTTACTTAAAAGTGTTTTATAAATTAAAACTACTCATTTTCCATGTGAGCTCATCTTTCAATTTAATCCTTACCTAAGTGTCAAACAAAACTGCTAGAGAGAGAGGGAGAGAGATAAACAGTTACTCAAGAAACTCCATTTATTAAGGAGTTTCTACATGAGAACATGTACTGTTGTAAATGTGTATGGTGGCAGAAAGCCATATAAAACATGTACAACACGTCTTTCAGTGGGTGATGGCACGTGTCCCAGGACCCGTGCAGCTATGAGAGTCATGTGGTGGTTAATGGATCTGGGTGTAGAGTAAACGTCAGCTGGCTCCTGGTGGATGTCGTCTTTTATCAGCAATGTTTCCCAAGTTTACTTAGGGAGAAGAAAGTCTGGTGTGTGCTCTTGTGAAAAGGAAACAGTGCTCTGACACCAACAACCTCAAGTCCAAGGAATAGGTACTCATTCTCATTTTAAAATTTAGAAAGTTGAAATGCATGAACCAGCCCAGATGTTGGACTTAAGCTTATCAAATTTGGGTAAACTGCTCTTATACTTTTGATGTGTTGATCACTGAATCAAACAGACTTTAAAGTTCTACAGATTTAAACTTTATGCACAAGTTACAGATGAACTTATTTTGTAGAAAACTATATGCATTAACTTATACAAATGATCAGTCCACTCTTCATAATCAACATCTTCTGCACATATTTCACATGAGTGACTTTTTATTTTCAATCATAAACTTAGAGAAAAAACAGCCTTAATTTTTTTTCTTAAGATTGAACCTTTAATCACAGGCCAATGCAATCAAAGTTAAAAAAAACAAACAAACCACTTTTAATATAGTTAATAATTTGTCTTTTCCTTTGATGTCAGAAAACTATGCAGTTGCGGTCTTTGCAGTAAAAGATTTTTATTTTCTTGTTGAATAAAACTGTATGTGTTTCTTCTTATATGTAACTGAACTTTAACTCTAAAACAAACACCATGCAAGTTTCTATTTTTTCTCAGATGGGTGACACAGTTTTGTTTGCTAGATGTCTTTCAACTTTGACACTCTCCTGTTGACACACAACAGAAAGAACAACCCAGTCTCAGTGAGAATTTTCTTGGTTCTTTGTTGATATCAGAATAGCAAATCAAATGGGTCAGAAATACTCTCTCACTCATTTTCTACCGCTTTATCCACTAGGGGTCGCGGGGGGCGCTGGTGCCTATCTCCAGCTAACATAGGGCGAGAGGCAGGGTACACCCTGGACAGGTCGCCAGTCCATCACAGGGCCACATAGAGACAGACAACCATTCACTCTCACATTCATACCTACGGGCAATTTAGAGTGTCCAATTAACCTAGTCCCCAAATCTGCATGTTTTTGGACTGTGGGAGGAAGTGAGAACCCGGTGAGAACCCACGCACCACGGGGAGAACATGCAAACTCCTTGCAGAAGGCCCCTTGTGGGTCAGAAATACCAATAGTTTTATTCATTGTCTTTATGAGAATATTTCCTGGAGATGTAGTGAAGGTTCATTTGCTTTTAATGCATCTTAAATAATTGAATGTAAATCAAAAAAATTCTTTTCTAATTTATTTTGTAGTGTAAAGTATTTTGTACTATATACATTGTGCATATGAAAAATTTGAAATGCATACATTCAGTTTCCTTCTTCTGTTTTTAGTCTTTAGTCACTTGCACTATTTTAGCTGCTGTTGGCTCTTTGACAGAATTTCAGTGTTTTGACTCTGAACACAGATGCCTGATGCAGTTGAAGACAATGTACTGAGAGGAGTGAGAATCGCAGCAGAGCTGTGATCTGTCTCCATGGGACTCTTATTTAATTTGTCATAATTCTTTTTGATAAATTCTTTTTTTCTTTGTTTTCTTTCTAATAATTTGTGCTGACACACATGGGGGCTACATGAATGATAAATAAATATATAGAAAATAAAACACAGTTAGGAACATCTACAGTATACTGATGCATTTTTGTTAATATCAGACTGCAACATTTCTTCAAAATGTGTGATTAATTGAGAAACTCCAGTAATGATGTTTTGATGCATTTGGGTCCTCCCAGTACTTCTGGCGCAATTATGTGTGCCTTGTGTGTTAGAACATAACCATTTGAATGTCCAGTGTATAACACTTAGGAGACTTTATTGATCAAAATGTTTTGAATAAGTGCACAATAACTGAAATACAATTTTGTAGCCTTAGATTAAGCCTTTCATATGCAGTTTATGTAAGGGCCTTACGTGCGAACAGACAAGGTGGACTTTTCTTATTGTATTTTGATGAACAAATGCTTTTAACTGTTTCACTGTTTCCATACTATTATACTATAAACATAGCTTTATGATTAGTTTGACCCAGTTGTTTCTCGTGATCAGCACTGTCACTAACTAAATAAATACAAGAAACCTTAAGAGTTAGAGAAACTAAATAAATCTTTCCCTTACAGCAACAGACAAATTAATATCTTTCTGCTTACTGCTACATCATCGCAATGTTGCAAAACTGAAATATTTTGCTATTTTTCCACAGTTTTCTGAGGCTGGGCTATAGAGAAAATTTCTTCAGTTAGTCAAACAATTTAGTCATTTCCCCTGACCTAATGTCCAGTATAAATAGTCACACCTTGCCCTAAATACTCTGGATAAATATGGTAGAAATTGAAAATGTGCTCCTGCTGGAAATAGAGTATGACTGTCTGTATTCCATTAAAACTAAGTCTGTACTTCCAGCATAAGTTAAGTATGGTTCATGCATCTCCATAGCTATAACATTTTTAGTGATGTAAATGATCTGTAATTGCTGTTTCCTGCCCATTGAGCACTTAGCACCAGGATGAAAGAGTGGCTTTGTGTCCACTTTTTTCTCTTAATTTAGTGGACGCAAATAGTTGAAGAGTGGTCAAAGGGGCAAGGCATCACTCTCAAATGCTTTAAGGAGCTCAAAGATGAAGGGAGACAACAAAAGAGGCAGTCATATTATATATTTTATGTGAGTCTGTTCATAATTGTTTAGGTTTGGACAATAACTTCACTTTATCACAACATTTGAGTGCCAATGCGATTTGCATTGCAATTACAATTTGATAGTGTCAATAATTACAATTTTCCTTTCCTCCTTAAACCAAAATTTAAATCTGAAAGCAATTCTTGAGACAATAACCCTTCAAATGAACATATTTAAATGAAACGGAAAAATTTCTTTTCAAAACCCTGCATTATAGATAACACTGATAAACTGAACTTGAAATACCTTTTGAACCTATTGAGACAAATTGGCAACTGCTACTACATATATTTGTTTCTGTTTATCAAGCTCTAAGAAATATGACAATTCTTGGGAAAGGACATATTTTTAACCTTGTCTTGAACAAAGATCCCATCACTCAAAGTCCCTTCTAAGACAGAAGTGTCCAGGGTGTACCCTGCCTTTTGCTCTATGTCAGCCCCCCTCCATCCCCCGCTTCCCTCATGTGGAGGATAAAGTGGTAAAAGACGAGTGAGTGACTGTTTGCTGGTATTATTATTGTAATTATTGTAAAAAAGGTGCTGAATAATTCTTCAACAGCTCATCTTGGTCTAAATGCTGCTCATTTGTCAGTAAGAAGGGATTACAATAATGAAAAGCAGTCTGCTTTTATTTTGAAAGCAGTGGTGAGAGCCCCCCCCCCTCTCATACTTCACTCTGAGCAGCTTGACAGAAAAGTTTTCCCTCTGAGCTTTGACAACCAGACCTGGTCACAGGCTCTTTCCTCTGCACACATCCAGCTATCCTGTGTTCACCTACTCTGTGTTTCTGCTGTTGCTGCTCACTGGGACTTTGAAACTCACAATCTGGCAACCCGGAGCGCCAGTGACCACAAAACACACCACAGAGGAAGAACTGGACTTCAGCGGGTGTGGAGGCGACAGGTTAGAAATCCTCTTTATGTGTTAGTTTTGTCAAATCTATGAGTCACAGATACTCACCTACAGGTGTGTTTTTACCATTTTATCATATACTAACCTAAATCCTTAATATAATATTATTTGTTGGATTTGTCAAGATTTATTTTTAAAACTGGATAAAATGACTCTCAGTGCTACCTCCCTGAATTTATTTTGATTAATGCATATGTCTTTGGGCTTCAATAGGTATTTTTATTGTCTTTACTTCACTTTGTTCATTTGGGATTGTTTTAGATGTGCATTAGAAATAGCACATCTCTCGAAATGTTTTGATAAATGCACAAGCTATTTATTTTACAAACAGATTTGCAATTCTCACAGTAATTTTATCAACTAGACTGTGAATCACTTAGCATTATTTTTGTATATTAAGTAGAATATAACTAGAACTAGAATATAGAAATGATGATACATTAGAAAAAGAATAAACAAAGAAAAACCAACAACGAAAACAAACTAAAACTGTATCAGTTAAACGTAAAGGTTATTACTTCACAATAAACAAAAACTGACCAAAACTAGCCACTTCAGTTTTTTTTTTTTAAATCAGAGCTTATGCGACAAACTGCTGCCAATGGTGCAGTAAAAGCAAGAAAAACAACCCATATATTCAATTTACTGTTAAATATATGAGCTAAAAGAGGCAAAACGTTTCATATGGCTGCAGAGTGAGGTGTCATTAACACAAAGCCACACTGAGAATGTTATACTGATTGATTAGAATTTGAAGCAGATTTAAAAACAGTAAAATGAAAGTTTTTGAGTTTTCTAACCACAATAGGTCACAACTGTAGTCACCACTTTATGAATATTACAGTACTGCACCATTCCCAAAGGAAGGTGTGTTTGATATATTTTAAAGGATCCCTGGATTGTAAAACAATTGATTAAAAGCATTATGGGACACGTAAGTAATGTGTCTTGTAAGATTTACAGTTAAAAGTATGAAAGCTCGGTCTTTAGCCTATGGCTCCTCCCATCATGTCTCACACTCCATCTCCTGTCTGAATGAAAGCAGTGTTGAGATGTGACGGAAAGGCAGGGCACTGGAACATACACCTCGCTGTTTTCATAGGACCTGGTGTCGTCAGTGCTGCCATAACACAGATCAGGTCTTATGGGTTCCAGAGTCTCTTTGGGACTGGACCTCACCACAGTGACTGAAAGAACACTGTGAGGAATAGGGCAATAGCATGGCTAACACACAATTCAGCAGATTTTTAAAGTGTTCAAAAAGTTTCTTCTTGATTCATGCATTTCATCGAGATTTACTTTAAAAGTTTTACTTTGAAATTATGTGTTGAGCTGAAGAAACTATATTAATATTTGTAATTATTAATAGAGAGCAAAAAAACACGCCATTGAAATGAATACTGAACCATACCTATTTGAAAACACTGAAATGAAGAAAAAAAGGAGTCATTTTGTGTTGTGTACTTCTTCATAAATTTGAATGAAATAGTATGTGCTCCATAGCTGATTCATCTTAATTTGGCAATTATTTGACCTGTTTAAGTTTTATTATAATGTACCATAAATCATAGAAACACAAAAAGCATTTTACAAGGCCACCAGGAAAAAAACGAGAATTTGATATGTGTATATGATTTGCTCATAATTATATGTAGTTAGATTTTGCTCATCTATCCTTTGTTAATTTTCAGGTAAAATATGATTCGTTGGACTGTGCTGCTGTCTATGTATCTTAGTGTCATCTCAGCAACCTTTGACTACATTTATGAGGAGCAATCCTTTATGGGTGAGATCTCTGATGTTATAAAACAATTTATGGTTTCATGACTATTTTGTGAAGGACTGGAGCATATAACGAAACCTAATGAACTATTTTAATTAGAGGCCGTGTATCTGTTGTCTCTCCTTATATTTTGTAAATTTCTCTCTTTATAGACCCAGAGGATGTGCTTACTGTGAGTATTCCTCTGGAGGGCCAACAGCGTCCTTTACTGGGAGGAACATTGGTACTACCATGTCACTTTAAGGTAATTTTGAGCTTATGCAAAGTTAAATTTTTTAGAGCTCACACCATGGACAAAGTGCGTGTTCTAACTAATCTTATTTTTTTTTCCTGAATTGGGTTATCCTGAATGTTTTAATCCAAATGTTGCATGACGTGAGTGGTCGCAGTTCCACATCCCCAAATGATTGCCCCTTCACTCTGCAGCCATATGAAACTTTGTTGCCTTTTTTAGCACATATATTTAACAGTAAATTGAATATATGGGTTGTTTTTCATGCTTTTACTGCACCATTGGCAGCAGTTTGTTGCATAAGCTCTGATAAAAAAAAAAACCCCAACAACCTCCAAATAGCTCCATGCAGCAAACAGATACATTTTGAAAGTAGCTGGTGAAATTTCTTTATGAGTACAAGCAGCTAAAGAGCTAGAGCTTTTTCCAGCATATACTGGTGGTAACCATAAAATAGAGCTAAATTGATGTTAATGTTGCTCTGTGTTAATCAGACATTCAGTTAATCTGGTTGCGGATACCCCAACAACTGCTATGGGTGCTTTGGGACTGTCAACTTGTTGAAAACTTGTTTTTCCCCCAAGTGCCAAAATTTTATCAAATCAGAGTTGAAGGTTCATACATGAATGCAATATAAACAGCCAGAAAAAGAGAAAACAAGCGGGTCCCACCAAGAGGTCAGTTCAGCTAAATAACAAATATTTTTTGGAACAAACATGTAGGGATTGATCACAGAATACAGAACAGATCACAGAACAGACCACATGTGAGGAATGTAATATGTGCTAATCTACAGACTTCGTCATCAATCATCCTCCCATTTTCTTTTAAAGTTCAATTGAGTGCTAATTCATCAACAAATGTCATGTCATGCTGCCGTTATTTTTAACCATGGAATTTGTAATTTTATAAAGATAGATAGATAGATAGATTGATACTTTATTAATCCCAAGCTGGGAAATTGAAACATCACAACCATATACCACATAACATAAAATCAATTTGTCCACAATTATTACAAGTTGAACGTAATAATGGCACACGTCAGAATTATACATACAGCACATAAACATTTGACTGTGTATGTACCCTAAAATTTTGAACAGTCCGTCATCCAAATAGAGGCATTATGGATATGTGACATCGCAGCGTAGGCCGCGCCGCCGGAAATTATTTAAAAGTACAAAGAGGGATTGTATATGTTATATGTACTGCATATATCCCTACCTTTAATTATTCTTAGATTTGTGTGTTACAAATAGTGAACCCAGGAAATAGTTTGGCAGTGACTGTTTCTTGTGTAGGACCTCACTGTCCAAGACCCAGGAGCTCCCACCATTGCCCCCTTGTCTCATCGCATCAAGTGGAGTCTTGTCACCAAAAACAAAGTCACAACTATACTTGTAGCCTTGGAAGGTAATGTACGTATCACAGAGAGCTATGTGGACAGAGTTCACCTGCTGGGCTATCCTAAAACCCCAGTGGATGCCAGTATCCAGATATCCAACCTACGATCCAGTGACACAGGAGTGTATCGTTGTGAGGTTCAGCATGGAATAGAGGACAACCATGACATCGTACATGTGCAGGTTCAAGGTATGTCAATGTGATGAGGGAACAGGTTATGAGGACAGATGGGAATATTTGGAGAAGAAGCTAACCATATGGTACTATAGTAATATCCCATATATTTTCCCTCTAATTAGTCAGTTATCCTGCAAAGCTCTGAAGTAACATCATCAAGTGTAGCATTTTTAATTTTAAAATGTAACATGAATGAAATATACATTTTGCTATGTATGATGACAGTTTCGCGCAATGATGACAGTTTCGCGCTTGGGCTTGATTGTCTTTCCAGGTATTGTGTTCCATTACCGGGCTATCATGGGTCGCTACACCTTGACCTTTGAAAAAGCAAAGGCATCGTGCACACAGAACAGTGCAGTTATGGCCTCACCTGAACAGCTCCAAGCAGCATATGATGATGGTTTCCACCAGTGTGATGCTGGGTGGCTCTCTGATCAGACAGTCAGGTCAGTCATGTGATGGAAGAATTATCTACTACTACTGCTCAACACAGTGGGCACTTCACACTGTCACACATAATACTGCCTAAACATTATATAACTTGCTTCTCAAAGTCTTGGCACTTGGTTTGGGTAACTATCAAAATTGTAAAATGTACATTTATTAATTGTTTACCGCTGTATCCTCCATTGTGTGGGATGCGGGGGCCACTGGAGCCAACCACAGCTGACACAGGGTGAAAGGCAGGGCACAACCTATAGCAATAGCTCTATAGAACAAAAAAGTTACATTAGAGAATGTAAAACAACAACAAAATTTAATAAATCTGACCTGTACAGTATAAGCAATATTACATTCAGTCTATATATACTTTATATTTACAGTTTGTTTATGTATTTATTTATACTTTACACTCTATTGCTATTTTTTATTCTAAAGAATCCAAAGCTCTTTTTTATTTTAACAAAGGTACCCAATCCATGATCCTCGTGTGAACTGCTATGGTGACAAGAAGGAATTACCAGGAGTCAGGACATATGGAGTCAGAGATCTAAATGAGACTTATGATGTCTACTGTTTTGCGGTGAAGATGACAGGTATACTGTACTGGCCTCACTTTGTGCGATTCTTCTGAAAATCCTCCAGTTATGACTAAATTCATTCTTTTACTACTTTTCTTTATCTTCTGTGACACAGGCAGAGTTTTCTACACTGCCTCTGCAGAAAAGTTCAGCTTCTCTGAAGCAGAGGCAGCATGCAATAATCAGGGAGCTCAGCTGGCCACCACAGGTCAGCTCTACATTGCCTGGCAGGGTGGGATGGATGTTTGTAATGCTGGCTGGTTGCAGGACAGGAGTGTCCGCTATCCCATCAACATTCGTCGGCCACAGTGTGGAGGGGGTCTCCTGGGGGTGCGAACTGTTTACCTCCATACTAATCAGACTGGATATCCATTGCCTGAATCACGCTATGATTGTTTCTGCTACACAGGTAGGCTATCAATAGTAGACATACCAGGTGAATTGCTCAGCACATGATTATCTGCACCTATATTTCCACCAATCAGTGATTCTTATGCCAAGAAACAGAACATTCAGTGACCAGTTTCACCGAGTATTATAATATACCATGTCACAAAGCAAAAGTTATTTCACATTGGTTTTATGAACATTGAAATGACCTCAAGTTACCAGTTATCTCCCTCCTTCATCACCTTCAGAGTCTCCAGATGATGAAGCTTCAGGTGTCATAGAAGAGGGAAGTGGTGTGCTGAGTGTTATATCAGTGACACAGACCCCCGAGGTTTTCCTCAGGAGGACAACCACAGAAAGTGAGGCAGTCGGAGAGGTGGAGTTTCAGCGACCCACTGTTGTGGACTTCACCTTCACGGACAGTCCCACTGAGCTGCCGCTGCCACAGCCACCCACTGTCACTGAGCTCATCACTGACCTGATAAAACCAGTCACTGCCAGGCCAGATGTAGGCATGGATTCCAGTAAACGCTATGTGATACCTCCAAATGGTTAGTTGTAGAGCTGTTGATACATGCGATGATTCATGACATATAAAATTGAGTGGGTGATAAAAGTAATGTTTATTCAGGACACAAAGAATGTTTCCAACAGACAAGCATTCATCTCATTTGTGTATGCAGGTGTGGTCTTTCATTACCGTTCAAGCTCTGGTCGGTATGCATTCACTTTTGTTGAGGCTCAACTGGCCTGTCAGAGTACTGGAGCCTCAATTGCCACACCAGAGCAACTCCAGGCAGCTTATGAGGCTGGATATCACCAGTGTGATGCAGGATGGTTGCTGGACCAGACCGTAAGGTGAGTTTTAAACCTTTTTTGCGAAAGCAAGAAGAGTTCTGTCATGAACAAGCGTTAGTAGCTGATCACTTTTGCTCTTTTTCAGGTATCCCATTGTTTTACCTAGAGATAAATGCACTGGAGATCTGGGAGACAAACCTGGTGTCCGGTCTTATGGTTTAAGGCCAGCAAATGAGAGATATGATGTGTACTGCTACATTGATGGGCTCAAAGGTACCAAATACATATGGCACTTATCCACTACACAGTTCCAGCACAGCTCGGCACGGCATGGCTTGACTCTACTAGTTTTTGCCAAAAGCCGGCAGTTCTGTCAAAGAAACTATTTAACTTATCTTTTTTTTTTTTTTAACTAATTTTAATGATTCAGTGCACCAAAAAAAAAAAAGAAAAGAACTGCTTTGCTTATCACTAGTCTGTGTGTGTTGTGTATAAAACAATGTCATGGCAGCTTTGTGTACCTGTGCTGTGATGAACCTGCCCACATCAAAGAAGTACTATTGTAATTGAAAAGGACATCAAACCAAGTAGAGTCAAGCCATTCTGTGTCGAGCTGTGCTGGAACTGTGTAATGAAAAAGCGTCAATAGTTTTGCTTGAGAAAAGACCCTCTACTGTAAAATCCAAGAAGAGACTGACCATAATCAGTCTGCTTTCTGTTACATGACACAATTTTTTTCTCATGTGCTCCTCAGGTGAGGTTTTCCATGTTGGAGCTGCTGAGGGTTTCACCTATGATGAGGCATCTTCTAGCTGTCAAGAGCAACAAGCAGTATTGGCCTCTACTGGAGAACTATATGCAGCATGGAGGGTGGGATTTGATAAATGCCGTGCTGGATGGCTAGTGGATGGTAGTGTACGTTATCCCATCAACAACCCCCGTGCTGAATGTGGAGCAGGGACATCAAGAGTGCACACTGTGTACACTAACCCTAATCAGACACAATTTCCTGAGCGCAGTGCCAGATTTGATGCATACTGTTTCAAAGGTAAACACTTAACTGTTGCAACTTAACTTGCTCATCATTCATCAGTGTAATTTATTCAATATCCTTTCATTCATTGTTTAATTCCTCCAGCTAACATTCTACTTATTGCAAATGAAACTGGATTGAACATCACAGATATCCAGGAGACCCTCCTAAACCTGACATCGATTACTGATTTGTTGAGGCCTGGTAAGATGTAATTAAATCATGCTTAACAGCTTACATTTTAATTGTTTGAATTTAATTTTCTATTCAACATTCCTTATACCTTCTTTTTTAATATCTATTTATTTTTAGTTATACCCTCTATCACCCCTCCCATCCATGTGGAAATGTCTGGCTCTGGTTCAGGCTCAGCAGACCTAGGGTTTGCTGTTGATAGTGCCTCTTGGGGTCATGTTGGTTCTGGAGACCAGGCTACCTCTGGAGACCTCTCAGGTTCTGAAGACCAGGTTACCTCTGGAGATCTGTCTGGATCTGGAGACAATGTTATATCTGGAGATATGTCTGCCTCTGGAGATCTCTCTGGCTCTGGAAACCACTTTATCTCTGGGGATTTGTCTGGATCTGGAGACCAGGTTACTTCTGTAGACCTCTTTGGTTCTAGAGACCAGGTTTTCTCTGGAGATCTATCTGGCTCTGGAAACCATCTTACCTCTGGGGATTTGTCTGGAAATGGAGACCAGGTTATCTTTGGAGACCTCTCTGGCTCTGGAGACCAGGTTTCCTCTGGAGATCTGTCTGGATTTGAGGACCTGGCTGGTAGCACAACTGATAAATTGCCCAGTGGAGAATTTGGTCTCGGTAGTGAAGATGCTTCTGGATCAGGTTTTAGTGGAGAAGAATCTGGCATTGCTGTTATCTTTTCAGGCATTGACAGCACTGACCCTGGAGAAGGTTCATTTTCAGGAGGACTCCAAGAAGCTGGAGAGGGCAGTACAGGAATACTTATTGTCCCTTCACTTGATGTGAGGTTTGGTTCTGGATCAGGGTTCAGCTCTGCAGAGAGTGGCTTTTCCACTGAAAGCTCTGGACAAAGTGGGCAACTTTCTGGCATTCCTTCCAGTTTCATTATCGGCAAAGACTTTTCTGGATTCAGTGGTTTCCCATTAGGATTATCCTCTGGAGGTGCTAGTGGATACTCAGGAGAGCTTTCAGGAAATGGAAATGCTCAAATCTTTTATACAGATGATGAAATTTTTGATGTATCCACTCCAACTAGCCACAAGGATTACGAACTTGGTGAGGCCCAACTGCTGTTCAGTGGCTCAGGAGACATCTCAGGATCTGGGAAACTCAGTGGTGATCACAGTGGCTCAGCCTCTGGAAGTGACTCAGTGTTCTTCTCAGGTATGACTTTTGTCGGATCTGGTTTCACAGAGCTTATTGTGTCATCCTCTGGAGAGCAGGAGGCCTCTGGGGTTTTACTTTACAGTTCTGGACAGGGGAGTGGTGAACATTTGTCTGGATTTGGAAGCTCGAGTTTCATCTCTGGGTCTGGTTCAGAATTCAGAGGAATGTCTGGTTCAGAGTCCTCTACAAGTGGAGAAGAAGGCAGTTTATCATTCTTGAGTGGAGATATCACAACAGAGGCATCTAGAGATACTACATTGTCCATGGAGCATGGTAGGGGGTCTGTGGAGTACAGTGGTGAAGGCAGCAGTAGCAGCAGTGGCCTCTTTTCGGGCAGTGGAAACTACTACACATCCACAGCCAGTGGCATTTTCTCAGGTGTTTCCTCTAGAGAGTTACCACAGGTGGTGTTGCCTTCACCAACCAGACAATGGACAGTAACAGAGGGCACTACAGGATCACAGGAGATCCTTACTGAGATTAACATGTCACAGACCCCTGATAATGTCCATGTGACCTATGGGTATGCACTCGCCCCTGCAGGACTGGCTGCTCCTCCCACCACAGATACACCAGCCTCTTTGAAGACACCAGACATTGTGGGAAAAACAGAGACAGTAGAAGGTAGGCCAAAATGTTCTATAATCATTAATTCATAAAATAATATTTTCAGTCTTTGGTGATACAGTATGATAGCATTACTTTATTAATTTGTTAACTTGTATTCTGCAATAGAGAGTATGTTTGAATTGGGATGATATGCATGTGTGCGTGTTCTGCACATTTCGTATAATTGTGTATTGTGTATACCTACAATTCAAAAACAGTTGGTCTCTGCCATGGTGAGTCCCAGAACACTAATATGTGGCATTTAATCCTTTTAATTCCTTTCCGCCTTTAAAATTACTCTATTGTGTGATGATGGTTTGGTTTAACAGACTTCACTAGTAACATGTCTCAGAATTCTTTATTTTTCTCTCTCTCTCTGTTTTGTCCTGATGTGTTTTGCATCTGATTTTGCTATGTTTTGTGTAATTCTGACTTAATTTTCTTTTAAATTTTTTGTTTGCATTTTGTCCTTGTCTGGCTGTGGGGCCCTCTATATTTGAATGACAGAATTGAATCTCAGAGTGTTTGTTAAAGACAACAGACTGTTATGAGGTTGTACCACATCTGTTTTCATGTTTATCACAACTGCATTGTGTCTATATGTTGTTTTTGGTCTGCTGTGCCAGTATACTGCTTCTGCTGCATGCATGCTAAACCCGTATGTGCTCTTTGACATTATGGGTGCTCACATTCTGGTGGAACATACAGTAGATACTGATATTCTGCTGCAACTAATCATAGATTCAGATATAAACTAAATGCAAACATTGCAAATATAAGCAACATTCCCATTTCATAAGCAGGAGGACATTCATTAATAATGTTTATGAAAATGAACAAAGCTGATTACTCAGTGTGCATTAATCTGCATCAAAGGTTGCAGCACCTTAAGTGTTTTCACTAATTTCTCCATGCTAAAAGTGTTACAGTCTTGCTGTTACAATTCCACCCCTTCACCTTGCCAACTAACCTCCCACCTCCTATCTTCCCCACCCCATGCTGAAACAGTAGTGTCAACTGCCCCCTGTTTTGCAGAGATAGATGTGTGCCACTCCAACCCTTGTGCCAATGGAGCCACCTGTGTGGAGAGTGCAGACTCTTACAAATGCTTATGCCTGCCCAGTTACGGAGGGGAACGTTGTGAGATCGGTACGAGATCAGCTTCAGCTAATAAATACTAACAGCAGCCTCTCCAAAACAACTGAACAGAGCAAGATGCTAAATTTCACCAGCAGACGACATCATCACTCACTGTCGCTCTAATAAAAAGTTCTTTGTTTATTTATTTATTTATTTTATTATTTTTTTTTTAAATGCAAATACAACTTTGTGCAACTGTTGTGTCTCTGGTTTCCTTTGGGACACAAAACAAAAGACACACATCACAAAAAGTATACATTTTATCATTAGTATGGAGTAATTTAGTATTATGTAATTTTAATAATTGTATTTGCAAGCTAATTTCACCCTCTGTACGATGGACAATCAATTACACAAAAAGTCCAAAAGAAGCATGGAAATTTCAGAATTTAGTGGCAGTATTAGTCAAATAATATAATTAGCAGTGGCAAAATGAACATCTGTTTTCCCACGTGTGTTGTCTTGTTGTACACAAACAAAGCCACTAGTGTTTCTTGTTTTGAACATCACTCATAAGGACACATGACATCCTCCTCATACTTGTCACTCATTTCAGTGAGTGATGACTAATGACAATGCCTTTACAGTTTGCATTACAGATATTTAAAAACATGAGGAAAGCAACATTTGAATTATGGCTTTATCTGTTGTGAAATGTTTGATTTTTTCTGGGTATGAACCATGTAGAATACGTTTCCTCCAAGTACAGTCATTTTAAGTGTCTGAAATAAGCCCTCAATATTTTCACTTGAGCAAAAATAGAATATGCAGGGACTTTTCTTTGACAGTCAATGCTATGCATTTGCAGTAGCATGTCAAGTGTGAATTTTGAGTCTTTTCACCTGACTATGAACAATTAATACTCAATATAAAAGGCTCATTATGCAGAACTATCAGAATGGATTATTTAAAAATTCTGCCATAAGACTGTCTGCATGAGTCAGGATTAAAAAGAAACTTTATGGGTGCTTCTTGGCATTTTCAGCCAAGAAAGTGACCAGTGACATCAGACTCCTCAGGTGAGCCTGCAGAGATTTCTGAAAGGACATACAGTATATCATATATATTTTATATTATTATGCTGTATATTCCAACTTTTCACTGCAATCTCACTCTACCAGCGTAGTCGTTATGACTCCACCCTCTCTCCATCAGTCAGGATGTAGAAATCATCACTTTGTGTGCACCACAGGAATGTTGCCACAGACACAAAAATAAATCACTGAAAAATACAGAGAGAATCATGTGAGAAAGAGACAATGGGTTGATTGTCAGGAACATTTGTTAATTATTTGTGTAGCGCTGCTTGATAATACTGTATATATTATTTTTGACCAAGTGGCAGCAAATTATTTGCTAACATTACTTTTAAAATGTCATTTGAAATCTTGTTAGCCCTGCCCAGGACCAGCACATCAACTGCATTCATCAGAAAAGAAAAATGAAATGGAGCATATCAGTATGGCAAATACTACAGTACATGAGGAAAAATATGATTTGTTTAATTTGGGTGAACTGGCCCTTTAAATATCAAATCATCAAGGAGAAGAGAATAAATGAAGCCATTGAAAGGAACATTGAGGAAATTCATAATATATTCCTGCTGTACTCAACTCTCCAATCTTAAAGGAGTATTATGTGTAATTTTCCATTCTGTATTGGGAAGCTTGTTTTGTTCATCTGGATGGAAAACATCAGTCTGTCAACAGACTGAGGGCAGGGAGGTGCAGGGAAAAAAAAAACATTTTTGACTTACAAAACCTGCCCTGAGTATGTTTAACAGAAACATTACATGGGTTGTGAACAAAATCAAGCACTATACAAGCTCCTAATCACTAGGGAGTCGAAAGGCAGATGCTGTGCTTTAGGTTTACAAATCATTTGTTAGGTGTGAATGTGGAAAAGGTGTGAAATTCACAATTCAGTCCATGTGTGTGAAAGCGAATATCTATGCTGAATGTAGTGACTTTATTATCAATGTTAACCCTCGGTGTTGTGGGTGCAGATGAACAGCAGTGTGAAGATGGTTGGATTAAGTTTCAGGGGAACTGCTACCTACACTTCTCTGACAGAGAGACGTGGATAGATGCGGAGAATCACTGTCGGGACCTGAACGCCCACCTGGTCAGCATCATCTCCCCAGAGGAGCAAAATTTTGTCAATTGTAAGTGTTTATTATGATCCACACAGATGGACAACAGAGACAGGATGGGAAAAGACCTAATAAATGTCAACAATTTCTTTTGTGTTACAGCAAATGCTCAGGACTACCAGTGGATTGGACTGAATGACAAGACAATAGAGAACGACTTCCGCTGGACAGATGGCATGGCACTGGTGAGTACATAGATGAATCTCTGAATGAATCTCTGGATCACAGGGTTATGTGTTGTTACTTGCCTTTGTCCTCATTGGATTTGCATAATGCTGTATAAAGTATGGGAAGACAAAAATGCTTTCAGTTTGGTCCTGTGACCAGATACAAAAGACCCATGTACTGTATTCCCCTTTAAGATATAAAACATTGGATTCATGTAATTTTGTTTTGGATGAAACAAAAATTCAATATGCATAAAATGTGTTTGGGTTATTTTTAGAGAGGTTTGTGACAGAGGTCTGCGTCTCTGCTAATTGAGGCAATGAAAATTGCTGCTTGCACTTTTGACAAGACTAGCAATTGAAATGAAAAATGCACTAACTGATCTTCATAACACAAAATCAGATCGATCACTTGTTCCCCCCTTCACACATGAGTTTATTTAAAGACACAGATGAAAGAAAAGCAGCTCAATTATTCGTCTTTAGTAGATGGAATGTAGTCCTGCTTTTACAAAAGAGGCTGCAAATTTGCAGACTTGTAACCTTGTGTATTGATGAGATGGTGCATCCAATCTGACTAATAGAATGCTGTGTTGACTCTTTTTATTAAATTAACAGCAGCAAAAGAAAAAGTACAGTTCAACTTGCTGAACAACTTTGTGGTTTCAGCAGGAACACACCTGTAGCCTATACTATAAAGCATGGTAGGCTGTGTTTGTCCACTGGGTTTATGTGAATATTTAATTTTTGCAAGAAAAGGTCAGCTCATCATTCAAAATAATCATATATTTAATGGCTTTTCATAGCCGTTAGGTAGGTGACTGGACATGCATGTAAGTAACTCAGTAATGTTGTACGTATATAGTGTTGTATATGATGACTTTCTTTTTTCCTCAGCAATTCGAGAACTGGAGACCAAATCAGCCTGATAATTACTTCAACTTAGGAGAAGACTGTGTGGTGATGATCTGGCATGAGAATGGCCAGTGGAATGATGTGCCCTGCAACTACCACCTGCCGTTCACCTGCAAGAAAGGTCCAGGTGCAGTAGGATTTTTCACACATTTTGGTTCTGAAAAAGGATTTTTTGCATAAGACTTAACAACGACGCAAATGCACAGCCCCGACATATCAAGTAGACACTATATGTCTTAACAAATAATGTGGTAAAATTTGTTTGTACTCGTATGTCATGTTTATGGTAAAAGTAAATGCTTGTCTTTGTGAAATTTCGTTTTCCAGTAACTGAATCATCACCTTGTAGCCAAAAAAAGTTTAGAGTGTATTTCAGACTATGTGATAAAAGGCAAGAGGTTACAATTGCTGTTTGCAATTGTATGTTTGGAAGCCTTCTCCATGTTTGTTTATATTTGGAAGATAGACTGCAATAAACACGATTTAACACAAACAGAAAGTTCACGAATGCGCACATGAAATCTGAATTTTTCAGGGAAAAAAAAATTGCTAAGCATGTGGTGTGTAATATAACTTTTAGTGTAAAAACTGCTAGAACTTTTGGTGGGGAGTAAAAGTAAAGTAATGGAATTACTTTTTAAAAAGAACAAGTTACAAGTTCTAATTACCTTTATTTCATGTCCACATTTTTAGATCTGAGTTTAAATATACACATGGCAAACCAACTCATATAAATTAATTGAAACAAAATAGTGACCTGTAGATTTTGGGCTGAATAGACAGAAACAAGTATGTTTTATTACACTTTATCCAAATTTAATTTGCTCAATAGAGAGTGAACAGCAGTATCAGCAGAGAAGATCAGAGCTCATACTCCAGCCATAGCCACTTTACTGTTGTTCTGAAGCTGTTGAAAGAGACATAGGCACATGTATTTGATATTTTTGACAGTGTCTCCTGTTGCCTCTGGTTTTGCCCTCAGTGTTTTGTGGTACCCCGCCAGAGGTGGAGAATGCACACATGTTTGGTAACAGGAGGGAGGAGTATCCTGTCAACTCCATCATACGGTATCAGTGTAACAGAGGATTCAGACAGCGCCACCCACCAGTGGTTCGCTGTAAAACAGATGGACAGTGGGAAAAGCCCCAGGTGGAATGTACTGATGGTAAGATGCTCTCTGTGGACTCCCCATTTTAGAAAACAAGTATGCTATTTTCCAATAACATCTAATTTTTCCTTATGTTTTCCCTTGCTACAGTGAAAAACAGAAAAAGAATACAGCGGCGGGGCAGCAGGAGTCTTGAAGCCAGTCACAAGCCTCACTAAGAAGGAAAATAAAAAAGAATATATTGTTATAAAAGAATGTTTGCAGAACATGAAAATCCATTTTCCATTTTAGTGGCCATTATTGAGAGGGTTACATTGCTAAAAGGATATGACAACGTGTGCTACATCATTTATTTGGCTGTTCTATGCTCTGTCCTCTGCCCCTTAATATATTTTAATTATATTAACTAATTTTATTATTTTTGAGTTTATTTTTGAATATATTGTAAAATAATCTTATTTGGTGAAATCAATGCTGGGATATTTTGTGCCACATGTATAGTCTGTAGATCTGCATCACAGTCACAGAAATGGTTGATAGTTGGTATTTGACTGCTTGGTAAAGTAAGGTACTAAAGAATTGTGTTTGTTCACTCACCCAGTGGCAAACCTCATGAAAAAGTTTCAACTGAGAAAAAAACATGGTGGTGAGAGAAACTCCTTTGTAAAATTCAAAGGGAAATACCAATTTTCCCTCAAATTCACATGTTTTCTGCCACTGCTTCTGTCTTATCCATTGGTTTCTACACTTTGGACTTGAGGACTAATTTTTCTCCTGGCTGCCATTTGATCCTTTGTTAAAAAAATATCATTGCACATGCATAGACATCATCAGAAATGCAGAGTGTATGTTTTATGTTTTCTTAGGAAGGCATGGTATGAAAATTTGAATCTGTAGAGATGGAGAGACACGGTACTGTTTAAAAAAGGATAATGGTGCATATTTTGACAATGATTCCTCAGTCCATGTGATGTCTGCTCATCCTTTTGTTCAGACATTAAAAATAGTCAAACAAAAGACTTTCTTCTTTGATGCCACAACAGTGAGTGGATGGTGGGCGTTTGAGTTGCCTCAAACCATCCCACAAAGCAGGAGTATAAAGCCGAAAATATAATCTACATTTACACTACCAGTCAAAAGTTAATTTAATGTGGTCCAAAGGTGTGTCCAAACATTTGACTGGTGGTGTATGTTTTTTTTAATACTATCTAACATCTAAAGCAGACCTTTTGAATAACTAGGAAAAATAAATCAGCTACAACTATAGCATAGCTCTGTGGAAAAGGCCAGCCATTTTTCTTAAAGACAGCTTTCTTTTGCACCAGTCAGCTAATGTTGTTGCATGTTGTTTGTACAAGTCCCCAGGGAAATACTGTGTCCAGGCAGGACATTTTTACAACATATAACTGCCCATAAAACCACATTCAATCAGGCTGTTATTCAAATGACATGACTACAAATAATGTGCTAAGTGGTGAGCATTATAGGTGATGGCCAACAGTATTTACCTTTAGTAAATTGTTTGCACAACAATAAAACTCATTTATATAGTATTATTTTTCACATATTTATGACATAAAAGCAGCTCAGACTGCTTTTTAATGAAATATAAGGGAATAGATACAGGAAAAATTATGACAATAAGACAATGAAATGAAATACATATTAAGGAAACAGAGGTAATGTTGGAAAGTAAAGATTTATGCTAACCAACTGGCCAACTAACCCACACGAGCAGCAACATGAAAACAAAAACACATAACTTTCTGATAATATTTTACCAGCCATTTACACATATTTAATTTATTGATTCCACACAGTGTATTCTTTGTGCTGGACTGAGCCTATAATTGTTTTACAAAAGATTCAAAACAGCTGAATGAGACCCTGTGAGCAGTAAGTTCCTCCAGCTCCATACTACACCAAAAATCATATTTAATCTGAAGAACCTATGGTTTGTCATGTTTGGCTGGTTTCATCTTTTATTTTCGGTGTTTCTGAATCACCATCATGTTCCACAAGGCTGTGCGGTGCACAGTGTTTGTGTGGAGCAATGAGTCTAATGTACCTGATATTTATCTGTTTCATTTTTGTCACCTCAGTGGAAATAATGCCACTGTAAGTGCAGCATGAACTGCCTTGTGTTATTATTTTCTATCTTTGACTGCTTTCATTTGTGCACTTGTTTTGTGTCATTGTTGCTGAATAAGGTGGCTGTGCCTCCGTCAAATATAAGATTGCCTGCTGAATGATAAGCATAATACTACAATTTCAATTTTCAAGCTGTACATCCACTTGCTGTAGACCCTTGTATTCACTGATTTATAGGCTAGTGGATAAGGTTTTGTAGCTCTCTAATCTCATGAAGAAACCAAAACCAGGTAGAGAGTGTGAGAGAGAGAGACAGCGAGAGAGAGAGAGAGAAAGAGAGTACATAAGTGTATTCCTTCACCTCATCACCACAGATACACATTTTGACTCAATCCTATACTGATCTGTTACAACTATTCACTGAAGCACCAGGATTTATCCAATGCTGAAAATCATTAACTGTGATGTCTGATAAAAACTGCAAGGATTTTTTTTGTTTTCAATAATATACACTGAAAAGAAATGTGAAAGACAGATATGAAAAGCAAACTTTGTGGGTTATATCTTCTCATGTGATATCTGGACTATTAGAAAAACTCCAGTCTTATCCTTCAATTGTACAAACCTGCTGTATTTATAATCACCACAACCGACAAAGCAATCTGTTTGAATGTATAAAGACATAAAACATTGGATAGATATAAAATTATATAATACATATAATAAATATTTGCCTACTTCTTAAGTAACGACTCTGTCTTTCAATGTATTTCTTAGGTTCTTGTACTTGCTTTAATCAGCCAATGTAAAATTAAAACAACTTGACTTATACTTTCTTTGAAACTCAAGTCTCTGTTCACAAGGCACAGACAAGATGTTAGTTTACAGATGCAAAACATACAAAAATTAAACTATAAAGATCATTCAGAGCTCCCTTGTTCCAGCATAGTCACCACCTATGTATTCCAGGTAGACAACAAACACGTCTTTCACCCTTTCGTCTGACTTTTAGTGAGCTCAGTGTTTCTGTGGCAGCACCTGAAGTAAACAGATACAGTGCTGACTCATACGAATAACGAAATTACAGTAAATTTGTATTTGCTGAACAGGGCGGGTTGCACATGGCGTCACCAATGCCTTGTGACTGAATAGAGTCCCTTTTTCAGATTTTCTGTACCCCACCCATCACTGTGGTTAACTTCCCTGCCCTTGGTCTCTGGATGATTTGTTTTTCTCTCTCTCTCTGCTCTGAAAGCACTTTGCACTTGTTAGTGTATGTAACACAAAACTTCTAGTTGTAAGGACTACTTACAATCACAGAAAACTCTATAAGGCACAAGAGTTCATATTTTTTGCTGTTGATGGTTTGGACCTCAACACTGGCTACGTGTTTATAGATACTTGTTTGATCATCACTCAATCATCACTGGGCAGCCACAGTGTCTTCATTCTGGGGATTGATAATCAACAAAGAAGAGTTAAGATGTAAAGATGATAGTGACTGTGAAAAAAAAATGTATTATTTGATGACAAACCTGAAATATTATTAATAATAACCATTACTATTATTATTAATAACGTACACGTTTTCGCAATTTCGGTATCTGCCAGCGTGAGCGGAACCAAACACACTACAAATGTTTTCCCGTTCGGACATCATATTAGCAGGACTTCCTTTGGTGTTTTTTTCCCTTGCCAGATAATGGATTACCAAGGCTTTCCCGGAGTTTATAATAGAAGATATAATTTCGTGTGACAATAAATCATTGCATTAACACATCTACAGCAAGTCGGGTATGTACACAGTTACCTTAAATAATTATTGAAGTAGTTGTTGGATTATAGACCTTTGCTAACTAAAGCCTCTAAAGCTAACCAGTGCTAACAACCGCCAGTACAGTTAGCGTTGAAAAACATGGAAAACGTAATTCAGTAGTTAGTTAACGAAGGAACAACTTCTTTTGATCAACACAGACACATTCTTCTTTGCTGTCAACACAAGCTGCTCGAAGCTAAAACACGGACACTGCTCTCTTTACTGTTGTTGGCCGTACATGCATTTTCCCTGCGTTAGTGAGGTCACGTAGCTTATTGAAGTTGATGCAGAAAGAACGCACAATTAAATCACCTCCTTAACTGGATACGCAGTCATTAAACTTCACTAGTCTAAAGAAATGTTTTAGTTTAGCTTACTTACACGTCATTATACATGAACATAAACAGCACCTATAGTAATCGTATTGTGTTCTGTGAGCTGAAATATGTAATATTCATGTCAAATCAGCTTTACAAAATATTATTATTATTAACAGTTTTGTACATACAAAACACTTTGATGGTGAAGGGATGTAGTAGGGTTGTAGTAGTAGTTACTATTATTATTATTACTATTAATATTATTATACCCGTATAGATATTGGCACATTTTTAATTATTATGATTAAATAGGGCTAAATAAAAGATTGGTGATGATGATGTTTGTTTCAATATAGATTGTAGAATGATTGCATATATCAGTATGCATGGATGTATGTGTATATGTATATATTTAAATACTAAATTATCTCACAAAAAGATATAAAATGGGATAATGTAAACTCTGTTATAGGGGGTTTATATTGGAGAAATAAATTAGTAATTGTTACATAATACTTATCTGTGGTAGTTGACCTTTTACTGTGGTTTTGTACTAAACTTGTTTTCCTGTACAGGCTGATGGCTGGTCTTGCCTCTCCCATCCCATCTGCTCTCACATCCTTTCTTTCCATGTTACTCCCTCCTGGTTTTGCTGTGGGGCCATCGCAGCTATGTGAGCACAGGCTGGGACTGTGGTGGGTAGGCCGCTCACTTGGGGCAGGATCTATGCTGAGCAGAGAGGGGGACACAGAGTGGACCTGGAAATATCACACTGACCAGATCATTCACGACCAAAGGGCTGAACGCTCAATTAACTCTGAGTACAAAAAAGGTCAGAGCACCGAGACAGAGCAGGTAAACTGAACATTTGATTTTGTTGTCATTCAAAATTATACACTAGTAGCCAGATGGACATCTAAATGATATAATGTCTATTGGCTCACTAAATAGAGAACATTTATACCGCTTAATATCATAGGTAGATCAGGTGATGATCTTATCCTTTAAAGCGTGGTTGTACAAAGTACTGACACATTTTCAACTGACTGCGACAGTGACAGTAATCCTCATTACTGTGAAAATTAATGTGAAAGAACGTGGTGTGTTCAGATAGTGGATGTTTTTTAAAAAATACTTTAGCTGGATAGATAATCAACCTCAAATTATTAAGGCGGTGTTAAAATTAATGTTGTCTTGTTTTGTAGGTATTGATAGAGATAGCTGCAAACAAAGAGGCTCCTCTGAAAAAACCTGTCTGGATCAAGTAAGACGATTCACCTATGAATCTTTAAAATGATTGCACTTCAGTCTAACATGAGTTATTATTTTACATTTTGTTTTTTTAAAGTTTAAGGTTGAAGTACACTTATTTACAGACAGTGTTCCCTTACATTCATTCAGTAGTGCTACACTGCTACTGATAGATTAACAAGTGCCACTGTTTCAATTTCATTAGATAATCTATATTAATGTGCTCAATGTCTAAATTGCCCATAGGTGTGAATGCGAGAGTGAATGATTGTCTGTCTATGTGGCCCTGTGATGGACAGGCGACCTGTCCAGGGTGTACCCTGCCTCTCGCCCTATGTCAGCTGGAGTTAGGCACCAGCATCCCCCACGGCCCTCAGTCGAGGATAAAGCGGTAGAAAATGAGTGAGTGAGTGTTTCCCCTCATCTTCATTTGGATGGCACCCGTTTTTCTGTCTTTGGTGTGCGTTTGTTCTCTTGTAGTTATTAGTAGAGGCATAGGCAGTTGAGGATACTGGACTTGGGAATCATCACAAGAAATAAAGGTTAACTCTTGTGTTGTTTCAGTCTTAGTTCATATGATGATATAAGGTACTTAACTAATGCTTATATAAGGGTGACAAGTACAGTACGTGAGAGGATGAGAGTAACCTATGAGGGCATATGACCAATACATGTTTAGTCTTGAGGAAGATTGAGCCTCTAATAAGTCTTCATTTTTCCAGTCAGTAACACCATTATGTAGAAACCAGTCTTTAAACTGTCCTAAATGCCCTTATAATTATTTCAGATAGTTTGTATTTTTTGTGTTTATCTTCCAAATCTTAACAGAAAAAGACCCTATTCCATTCATATATCACAGAAGAGCCCCCCTTTCATAATAGCTTCTTTTTTTTTCCTTTTCTCCCTTTATATCTGAGGGTTTGTGAGTTATTTTTTACATTGTGATTTGCATATTGTCCACATACTGTTTAATGCTCAAAGCTCATTATTCTAGGTCTTTTGTATCCCATGCTTTGACCTTGCATACACTGTATAAAATTTAAAGGTTAAAAAAAATTGGAAGTCTGTTATGCCAATAAACAACAGAAATTAAATTTAATCCTCTTGATATGAAGCTTTATATCATGCAGCAATAAATCTCTAACGCGTTTACTGAACACATAAACCAAGTAAATGTGAAGTATGCTTTTCATCTCATTTTGATTCACTGTAGCACCTGTTGGATGTGTTTTGTTATTTTTTCCTTGCAGCTTTGCCTGTCAGGCGCAAAGCAGGGCTCAGCAAAATGTAGTAGTGCATTGTGCATGTGGAGATGAGTGTGTGGCAGAGTGTGTGGATGCGTGTTTGCGTGTGTGTGAAGATGTCCATCCCGGAACAGAGCTGCTGCTGTACAAAAACACGGTGGGGAAAAGTAAAATAATGGACCGAACTGACCCACAGGATGACTTGGCTGCACAAGATTCAGGTAAGTGCAGATGTTTTTACATCACCCTGAAGGATTATAATTACCACAGGTCTATGGTCACACCTATAGTCAGGTCCATAAATATTGGGACATCGACACAATTCTAATCTTTTTGGTTCTATACACCACCAAAATGGATTTGAAATAAAATGAACAAGATGTGCTTTAACTGCAGACTTTCAGCTTTAATTTTAGGGTATACATCCAAATCAGATGAACAGTGTAGGAATTACAACAGTTTGTATATGTGCCTTCCACTTTTTTAAGGGACCAAAAGTAATGGAAAAAATTAATAATCATAAATCAAACTTTCACTTTTTAATACTTGGTTGCAAATCCTTTGCAGTCAATTACAGCCAAAAGTCTGGAATGCATAGACATCACCAGACGCTGGGTTTCATCCCTGGTGATGCTCTACCAGGCCTCTACTGCAACTGTCTTCAGTTCCTGCTTGTTCTTGGGGCAATTTCCCTTTAGTTTTGTCAGTTTTGTCAGCAAGTGAAATGCATGCTCAATCGGATTCAGGTCAGGTGATTGACTTGGCTATTGCATAACATTCCACTTCTTTGCCTTAAAAAACTCTTCATTGTCATTGTCCATCTGCACTGTGAAGTGCCCTCCAGTGAGTTCTGAAGCATTTGGCTGAATATAAGCGTTTAATATTGCCCGAAACACTTCAGAATTCATCCTGCCGATTTTGTCAGCTGCTTTTTCCCCCCAATCACTCTGGTACATGTTGATCTTTGTCTCATCTGTGGATGTTCCTCCAGAACTGTGAAGGCTTTTTTAGATGTTGTTGGCAAACTCTAATCTGGCCTTCCTGTTTTTGAGGCTCACCAATGGTTTACATCTTGTGGTGAACCCTCTGTATTCACTCTGGTGAAGTATTCTCTTGATTGTTGATTTTGACACACATACACCTACCTCCTGGAGAGTGTTCTTGATCTGGCCAACTGTTGTGAAGGGTGTTTTCTTCACTAGGGAAAGAATTCTTCGGTCATCCACCACAGTTGTTTTCCGTGGTCTTCCGGGTCTTTTGGTGTTGCTGAGCTCACCGGTGCATTCTTTCTTTTTAAGAATGTTCCAAACAGTTGATTTGGCCACATCTAATGTTTTTGCTATCTTTATTTTTCAGCTTAATGATGGCTTGCTTCACTGATAGTGACAGCTCTTTGGATCTCATATTGAGAGTTGACAACAACAGATTCCAAATGCAAATAGAACACTTGAAATGAAATCTAGACCTTTTATCTGCTCCTTGTAAATAATGCTAATGAGGGAATAACACACACCTGACCATGGAACACCTGATTTGGATGTAAATATCCTCAAATTAAAGCTGAAAGTCTGCAGTTAAAGCACATCTTGTTCATTTTATTTCAAATCCATTGTGGTGGTGTATAGAGGCAAAAAGATTAGAATTGTGTCGATGTTCCAATATTTATGGACCTGACTGTATGTCTAAAGATGAATCACAGTGTTTGTCTCTCAGAAAGGATAGTAATTTCATTTTTTACTGTTCACATAAAGTTTTTACTGAGAGAGAAAAAAAACTACTAAAAACAAGCAAGTTGTACTTAAAAGGCACACAATTTAATTTCGCCTTGTACTGAAAACTATATGTGAGTCCACAGTGGTAGTTGAGGTTGTCATTACTTGTGATGCTGGACACCCATTACCCTCCCAATTAAAGAGCTGAAGAGGATCTGTGGTATCCTACAAGAAGCATAAAAAAGTTTAAGCAATTGGTTCTCTCCTGGAATGAGTTACCAGTCTTTGATTTCTGATTTGTCCAACTAGAGGAGCCAGAGGGACATTTAACTTCTTTGGAGTGAACCCAGAAAACCTCATTTACATTCTCAGATAAATACAAAATTATATCTCACTACTTCTTGTCACTCTTGCTATGGAAATAATGTCTCTACTCTTGCTGCCATCTGAATTTGTTTGCTAAATTCAGATGGTCAGATGCTTGAGTGGCATATTTATTTATCTGAGAGCATCATAAGGCAGAATGATATATGTCAGCTGATAAATACTCAAACTGAGAATGAAAGCTGGAGATATATAATTCCAGGATGAATAATTTTTGAAAAACACATCAGTTTTACACATTACAGTACATTGGTTGAATAGAAAGCCATAACAAGAAATTCATTAAAGCTGCTTCATTAATCCCTTATTATTTGCAAGTGCATCTTAGACCAGAAATAATGTGCAGTGATTGAAGACACATTGGATGGACTGTCGTGCTGAAAATACAACGCAGCTACAGACTTACTTCACCGGATGTCTTGTTAAGCTAAGGGATCTGTAGCATGCTCATGTGAATAAATAAACATTTACTGTAAGTCATAACCACATCTCCAAACCAATTATAAACACTGATGAAAGAAGCTAATGACTGCAAGGAGGTTACACTGTTGTGGGAGCAACAATTACAAATGGATAGAAGTTGAAGAAGCATTACAGTAAATGAACATGTTGGTATTTCGTTTAATCATACTACTGGATTTTCCCATCATGGGATTAATAAAGTCTTCTTTATCAGATATACATTTTAAAATATCACAGGCTATAAAAAGGTTTTCAAATAAAAGCATCCAGAACATTCATGTTTCACAGATAGCTGGGTGTGTTGGTGTAGCATGAGGGTGAAGAAACTGGTCAGTTGTTTAGATCCTCCTGTCCTAGTCTTTCCTGATGACCTTGGTTTGTATCCCCCCACCTGTTTATTTTCCCTCTTCTTTTTTGAAGACTTTATAAGATCTCTAATTTTTCCAGCAGAAATGGTTGTTAAAAAAAAAGCTGACACCTCCTCTGTTTCTGTTTGCTCTCTACCTCTTAGATAGAAAGGTAAGGAAAGCATTGGACCTAGTTTTCAACCAGATTTGGCCAAAGATGTGGTTGAGGGTTGAATGCTCTGCACCGCATAGCACGTGTTGGATATTTTTAAGGTCCAGAAAAGGCTGCCACCCTAATACAGTCTTAAGCATATGAACCACTGTTCACACTTAATCTGATTTAGGACATTTACCCACATTTTACTGTAAAATAATGTTTCCTGACATGTCAATTCTACTCAAACAGTAAAATTATATATTACATTGACTAATACTCTTTCATCTCTTCTGTGCATTAATTACTTAATGTAATAGATTTTACAATAGATACATTACACTTTTACAAGAGTCAGTTTGGTGCCTCACCTTTGCAGCCATTTGTGTCATGGCTGTAACTACTTAATCTTGGAATTAAACCATGTGCTGCAGATCATGGGATCAATGACTGGTATACCCATCAGTCAGCACTTGGGCTACCATACACCTGTGAAATATCTTAAACCCTCCAATTAAGTTCCACTCGCTTGTCCCCTTCTTTCATATCAAAGCAGGAAGGGTATTTAGTTGTGAGTGGAAAACCTGAACACATCCCTGAAAACAGTCCTTGAAGGCTTTTGAAGTTTCAAGTTGGTCCTTGCTTCGCCATCTTCTCCCTCCGACTCCTACTTGAGACCTCCCAATAGATAATACATTTTAAATGCCTCAATCAGCATCGTCCACAGCACGAGAGGTGCTGTTTGAGCTGAGGTTAGAGGCAAAATTGCCACAATCACACTCCTAATTTCACTTTTGCAGTTTTCCAATATCCTTGAGATGCTTGTGGCTTGACCAAAGGGCACCTTTTTCTGTAAATGCTCATCCTTTCTTTAATTGTTCTTTGATTGGGGGTATTTACCTTTGCTGTTGCCTAGTTTGTTGTCAAACTAGGCAAGATGAAACATTTATATGACTGATGCAGTGTATAACAGATGGTATGTATGCTATGAATCCAACACAGTATTAGTATTTGGTGATAGATTTCATTACAATTTAGTTAGCATTAGCTTGTTATATTTGAAACCAGTCTATATTTTTAGTTATATTTTTATAAGTTTCAAATGTTTATTTTTAACTTTGACTGCAGGTTTGCTAAGATACCACTGATACAATACTAAATTACTTGCAAAAACTGCAAGTACCATTTAAAGTGGAGTAAAATACATGTCTATACACCTTTAGCTTTGATTACGGCACGTATTCGCTGTGGCATTGTTTTGATAAGCTTCTGCAATGTCACAAGATTTATTTTCATCCAGTGTTGCATTAATTTTTCACCAAGATCTTGTACTGATAATGGGAGAGTCGGACCACTGCACAAAGCCTTCTCCAGCACATCTCAATGATTATCAATGGGGTTAAGGTCTGGACTCTGTGGTAGCCAGTCCATGTGTGAATGTTTCGACATGTTGTATAAGAAAAGAGAAGCTACTCATTGCATTAGTTGGGGTTAAATAATTTGTTGCCAGCTGAAAGATAATTGCCCATGTAGTAATTATCCAATAGGAGGCTCTTACCTATTGCTTAGTTAAATCCAGGTGGCAACTTTTTTTGCCACAGTGTATATTAATTTAATATGACATATGAGTATTGGGGCCATACTGTACAACAAAATCTATGAGAAGTCATAATATGATAGAGTGAAGAGATGTAATTTCATGACATTTTAAATTTGACTGATAACAAGATTATCTTGTTATCTATAAAATGTTAAATTATTAAATAAAAAGATGGTGGTAAAATGGTAAAACTTTTTTTTTATCTTCCTGTGTTCATACTGTTTTATAATCTTACAAGTTGTCTTTATTCTATTATATGAGATTGATTTCTTCTGTCTCCACAATATGCACTGAGGGAAACTCACAGTATTAGGATATTTTTCATTATATAAGTAAAAATATGGAATTCTATTGCATTATTATTTTTAGTATGTATACCTGAAATGGCATCATACTACAGTGTGTAATTAAAGTAAACTCTGTACTGCTTTTGTCAATTTTTTTAATTGGACAGATAACAAGGTGGAACATGACAAATGCCCAGACAACACATTTAAGGACATATCAATCATTCAAGAACATGAAGCTGTAGATGGTAAACACAAGGAGAAAATACAAGAAGAGGAGAGGGACTGTAACCCTAACAAAAGTCACCCAACCAGACACAAGAGGAAGATTGATACCTCATCTGAGCCAAGTATGGACAGTGACAGACAGCACAACACTTGTACTCATGGTAAAACAGACAGAACAGCAAACAAAGCCAACCATGATAAAACAGTCATGTCAGCTATGGATAGACAGGCTGAACTCCAAGGCCTCTCTGCAACCCCTTATATCCGCTGCAGCTCTCGTCTGGCTGCGAAACCACGGCGGGTTCACCGTCTGACCAGCCTAGTCAAGCGACCTGCAGCCTACCCCGATCAGCCCAAACAAACAGAGGGACAGAGCTTGAGCCCCACTGAAGGCACCAGCTGTATCCAAGAAAAGTTGGTTTCTCTGAAGTCATTACATTCTGAGACTGAGGAAATTTCCCTGATATGCCAGTCTGAGATCAGAGAGAGACGGTACAGGTGTTCCAGCTGTGGTAAAAAGTTTTACCAGCTTGGTCACTTAAAGAAACACCAGTTCAGCCACACAGAGGAGAAACCATTCACATGCCAAGAGTGTGGGAAAAACTACACCTCAGCAGAGAGCTTCAGAGCCCATCAGGTATGGGTTATATGATAATCTTTTTCTTTCTTTCTTTGATGTCCATTATGTTGATATTATTGTTTTGCTATCTTCTGCCATAACATAAAAGTTTATAACAAAGGCCCAAAAGCCATTAATTGAAGTAAAATTTACTCCAACTCTCTTCTCCCAACTATAGTTTCCAGCAGTATGCAATTCCCCACACTAATCAGACATGCAGCACTTTTTAATTGGAAACTTAAGTGCCTGTGAATGTGGGCGTAATGTTTTTTGTCTCTATATCGCTCTGTTTGTCAGCCATGTGATGAACTGCCTCTCACCCAGTATCCACAGTGATTAGCTCCATGCCAGTGGATGTACAGTATAGTTATAGTATTATTATGGTATGATTTGCAGATGAGTCACCGCGGGGAGCGTCCATTTGCCTGTCCTCAGTGTGAGAAGAGCTACGGACTGAAACGTGACCTGAAGGAACACATGGTCTTGCACACCGGAGAAAAACCTTATACCTGTGAGCACTGTGGCAAGGCGTTTGCACGCCGCCCCTCCCTACGCATCCACCGCCTGCTTCACTGTAGCAGAATGGTCTACACACAGCCCCCAAAGGTAACTCATCCCTATTGAAAATCTTTTACCCAACAAAATATGCAGGCTGGCCTTTGTTTTCCCCAAACTGCAGTTTGAACCATAAGTGTTAGCAAAAAAAAGATGTGTAGCATTTGATTTTGGATTTCTTTTCTAGGTGCAGTGCACAATGTGCCCCAAGCTGCTGGCAAATGTCAGCTCTCTCAGGAACCACATGAAGCTTCACACAGGGGAAAAACCTCATATCTGTCAACACTGTGGGAAGTGCTTCAGCCACAAAGGTATGATCTGTGGAGTCTGATCGTGGAGCTGCAATAACCTGTCAGCTTACAAATGATGCTGTAGCCACATGGCCTGATGTTCAAAGTTTAGTGAAATGATAAACTGTAAATGCAGTGTATACATGCATTTTTCAGGCATTTTAGGCACACATTATTAGACAGATGCATATTCACATTCTCCCACTGCAACCACAACCTGCTCCATTGACAAAATAGTGCTCCATTGACAAAAGTACAAAAATAGACTGCATCTCTTTCTTGCCACCAATCTTTCCATCTGTTGCTCTGTATTCAGGGAACCTAGATTGCCATTTGAGAGTTCACAGTGGAGAAAAGCCATATCCCTGTTCTGAGTGCAACCAGAGTTTCTCTCAGAAACCAGAACTCCATCGGCACATGATTTCCCACACTGGAGGAGGTTTCCTCTGCAGCTACTGTGGAAAATCGCTGCGGGACCCACATAGCCTGAAATCCCACGAGAGACTGCACACTGGAGAAAGGCCACATCGCTGCCCTGTCTGCGGAAAAGGTTAAAACAAAATTTCAAAAATTTTATAAGTGAAATACAACTATTGAGGCAATGTCTAGGGAGTAAATGGGACAAATCTCATCTCTGAGTATATTAAATCAATGACAAATTTCGTGGCCATTTTATCTCAGTTTTCAAAATTACGTTCCTCTGCATTGTGATCTATCGTATTTTCTTTAGTTCTATGCCAAAGCAGAGATCTTAAAATACATGTATCTATGCTGAGTGTCTTTAAAACTTTAAAACCTATTGTGTTGTCTGTTGCAATGACTGGAGGACAATATTAATAATAATAACAGTAATAGTAATAAGAGTGGTAGTGGATGAAAGGACATTTTCTATTTTTTCTTCTTCAAATGCTATGACCCTCATGATGGGCCAACAGGCACACAGGTTTTCCCATCACTTTTTGTTTTTATTTTAATTTTGCCCTATAGCACTCTATTCATTTACTGTATTCAATAAATGTTCATGCTTTTAGGCAGTACATTTGGCACATAAAGTTTTACAATCGAAACTTTGAGGCTAAATAACTTGATATTTTCTGTTTTCTTCTTATCAGCAAAATCGTCAACATCAAATAAGAAGATTAAGGCAATTATAAATGACCCCATTAACAAATAGACACAATAATTTACCCCCTGCCACACCCTCACACACAAACACACAATCCAGTGTGGAAATACCAGTGCATATGTGGATTAATATGCTGCTGAAAATAGTAAAATATTTAAATATAAAATATTTGTTCCCCCCCCTCCCCAGGATACACTTTGGGCACCAAGCTGAGGAGACACATAAAGTCATCTCACTTGATGGAGAAACCATACAGCTGCCACTGCGGTGCTTCATATACTGTTAAACAAAGTCTTCTAAGGCACCAAGCTCAGCACAAGACAGAGGAAGTAACTCGGGTGGAGGTGGAGGGAGGGCAAGGAGAGGAGATGAACAGCAGCAGGAAAGATGCTTTAAGCTCCAATCACCCAAAGCCAATCAGAGGCAGACCCAAGAAGAACTCCCTCCCACAAGGGGCAGTTAAGGAGGCTGGTGAAGTGAAGCGGCGAAAGGGGGGGGAGAAAGGGGAGGAAAGGGATGAGGTAGCTGCAACAGGAGGAGGTGACACAGCCTCAGATAACAGCCAACACGCCGTTGTCTATGTGCACACAGACAATTTGTCCATGCCCACTTCCACCCCTCTGCTCCTTACCTCAGAGAGCTCACTACCTGCAGGGACAGGCCAGGAGTTGGTGGAAGTGGTGATATCAGAGAACACAGAGCAGTGCATTGTGGTCCATGGACAACAGACAGTGGGAGAGCTGGTAATCTTACAGGAGGAAGGGAGTGGACTCTGCTCTGTGGCTCACACTGTTGAGATTAACACCATGTAGCATGAAATCTCAGTTTTATATCAATTTGCTTATCTGTTTCTTTACAACCACCTTCGTCCAGCCAACCTCATCTCATTTTATTTGTATTCTGAGCCATATCCCAGGTTACCTTTTTAAAAAAAAAACAATCTCTAATGAGCAATTGTGAACTATCCTACTAGAAAATGAGGATGTTAAAGTCCAGCACTTTACTCTGCAATTTGGTTGGTTTGCAGCTTGTGTGCATCTGTTTGTAGAAACTGACCCCTCCTCAGTGATAGATTACTTTTCCTTTTAATTTTCAGTGTTTCACACACAAAGTCAATACTGAGTGGTGATCAAGCACACTGAAGCAACACTGAATACTGAATCCATTCTGAATTCAACCTGTTATTTCCTGTAGTTTGAAGTTTATTCAGTTTTATATACAGTCTATGGAAATGATGCACATGTAAAAATTGAACATATCAGATGAGTGCAAGGGTTAATAAGTGATGCCACAAATACTGTGAGAATAACAGTCATCTTGCATGTGTCACAGACAAGACTGAATATAAACTGTGTGAGGGTATAGGTTTTTTCATTTCTCTGTAATGACTACTAAATTATATTTTGCATCCCAAGAAATATCTTTGGAGATATCAGTGATGTCACTCTCGTTCATGTCTGTTTTCTTTAACTAAGCAGTGTGAGTTGCTGCTGCTGCTTCTTTTTTTTTTTTAGATTAGTTTAGAATCAGTTTATTGTCACTAGTCCTTGCAGGTACAAGTACCAGTGAAATTTCGTTTCACACCCATGTAGTGGGTGTGTGGCTTCGCAGGAAAGCTCAGCTTCTTCCTATAGCATCACCATATAGAGACATGAACATGTAACACTGAAGGAGGAACAGGTTTTGGCAAGAGCACGTGTTCATCTTCAGACAGTTTCTCTGATCATGTTTTGAAAAAGATTGAGGCAATCAGCACCCAAGTCACTGGAGAGCCACACAATGAGAGAAACATCACATCTATATAATAGACTCAATACAGGCAGATTTCAAAAGCCTCTGATGCACACAGATACAATATAATGCACAGACTAATCCAGATTGCCTGTCAGACACAGTATCAAAGGTGACTCTGAAGCTGTTCAAGCAGATTGTTTTGTAAAGGTTCTGTCTAGGGTTTTTCCTGCTTGGAAAATGAAATGAAAAGAAAAAACAGATTTATTAAAAAGTATTTTCCAAAACTATGTCAGCATTGTTTAATTTAAGGCAAACTGGTGAGAAAGAATGTGAATTATAGAAAAATGATTTTTGAGTTTGAGTTTAAGCTTGATGGCCATATATATATATATATATACATATATATTTATATATATGTATATATATATATGACCAAGTAAGAGCACCAGTGGATGTTGTACATTTGGCATGTGGGTGTACAGTGTACGACAGCCAGACAATATCTGACATCTTTACTGGGCTCTAGTGGAAGAGTGCAACAGCACTTCATAAGCCAGTGCTGACACTTCTGTGAGCCCAGTGAGACAGAGATCTGTAGCAGTGTGCGAATCTAAAGATTGGCCAACCCAGTACTGACTGAGTGAGTGAAAATACACCACATCATACCTCAGCTAGGTCACTTTGTTGACAATAGTTCTCTTACTCTCTGTTTTTCAGATTCACTCCAAGATATGTTTAGAAATCATATGTAGGCCATAAGTCTTTATTTTCAATCAATGCCACTTTCATATTTTGTGCTGTATATGAACGAAGAGCTTTAGAGAGTTTCTAGGCCACCAAAACTTTTTATGGTGCAAATGAAAAGTGTTTATTCAGTTAGAAATGTGCTTCCAGCTTTGTCAACACAGTCTAAAAGTACACACACATAAGACTGTGCGCTCCTGCCTCATCACCATCAACTTCTGCATAATTTTATCTCGTTATCAGAAGATAATTAGCCTTATTTCATAATGACGCATTCATTATCATGAGTTAACGGCCCGTTATTTCATGATAATGAATTCATTATTTCGTGATCCTGAGATAACGGCATGAAAAAAACTGGTCATGGCCATTCTTAGCTTCTGTACCTTTTAAGCAAGGCACATTCCTAATTTATCAACTACACTGATGTATCCATGATGATTTAGGAACTTCATTCCTTTAGATGTGCAGTTTCATAGGAGCTTAACTTTAATCAGTACTATTCGTATAACTGAAGAAAAAATACCCACTATGGCAAACTCCTCCTCAGCATGTCTTCATGCTGAGCAAGCTGTTAAGTTTCACCTCTGATCCAAGACTTTTCATCAATTCTTACTTGCACTGTGGCAGCAACTAGTTACCCATATATTGTATATCTTCCATGAAAGGAAGACGCGGCCTACGCTGCGATGCCACATATCCATTATGCCTCTATTTGGATGACGGACTGTTCAAAATTTTAGGGCACATACACAATCAAATGTTTATGTGCTGCATGTATAATTCTGACGTGTGCCATTATTACGTTCAACTTGTAATAATTGTGGACATATTGATTTTATGTTATGTGGTATATGGATGTGATATTTCAATTTCCCAGCTTGGGATTAATAAAGTATCAATCAATCAATCAATCAATCAATGAAGAGCTGCCTGGTCTGTTCACAGCCTCTGGCAGTGCCCACACTCAAGCTAAAGTTAGAAAAAAGCAGGTACTCTTACTAAACTAAATCAAAAATAAGCTGAGTGTTAAGTGAAAGATAACTATTTATTTGCTAAGGCTTCATTACTTTTGGATTAACACTGACACTGTGACTAAATTGACAGTGGTAATTATACTGATGAAGCCATGGAGAAATATCAACCTATGCTACAGCCCTCCAGAGCTTTTAACCTCTTTTGTCTAAGAGTTTTCAATACATTTGGGTTTCATCTACATTTTGCACAGGGACAAAACTTCTGAGATCTTGATTTTATAACCACAAACCACAATGAGGGTGTTCTGATTATTATAGACTTTACTTACAGGTAAAATTATTGCACCATAGTGATATCATATTGAATAGTTGCAGGCAGTAAGACTACTACCTTTAGAATGGACCAAGCCAGTGTCCGACACATGTCCCCTGTGCAAACCAATCAAATGTCAACAGGTGATGACGAGAGGACGCATCATACCGAATGATTGAATCCGCTCTCTAAATTGCAATTTGTAAACAGTGTATACACAAAAACAAGATATGGAACTGGGTTTGGACTTTAAGGCAATAAAATGCCTTAAGAAATGACAGAGAAACTTTTCTTTCTTTGTTTCTCACACAGCTGACGTCAGGGTAACTAAACTGAACTTTTCACTTGGGGACATTAGGCCTAATCTACTTCCTAGTAACCATTTCATTGCTTCATATACAGGTCAAATATATAGGCTACAAATACAAACTTGTTATTATGTCATGCGATTCTGATTAAAATGTGCACAACACACAACAGCAACACTGCAACAATAACTGATTACTAATTTTAACTGTAACAAAAGAATGCACTTGTTGATTTGTAAGTCTTGTCATGTCTTTTCATGTCAAGTCAGGTAGACCTACATGAGACTCATTTTTGGGGTGAAAACCAAACAAAAGTGTCACTGAATAACATAGATAACAGCTTAAGTGGGTGCTGTCTAAAGAATGTGTTAATTTCAGGCAGGAAAGTGAAGTCTGTCACTTTGTAACCATTCTGCTTCACCCTCGAAGCTCTCATGCACAAATGTCTGCTAAATCAGGTAGCTGTTTTCATTGTAAAACATTAAACAGACACAGACCTTTACCTGCCCAACAGCACAACTGCAATCAGACACAGTCAGAGAGCAGCTAGAGAACTCAGTGGAGCATTTAGCAGCAAAGAGCCAGTGATGAGTTCCCTCTGGAAGAACTAACAATAACGGAGCTAAAATGATGGAAAACTGAGACTCTCCACATGAATGATCAATGTTTGACATTATTATTGAAAATAAATACTGCACACTGCATTACCTACATTCTTAACCCTGTTAGTGAGCTCTTCCTTGTCTCCTGATTCAATTGGTGTTGTTGTGAGAATTCTCTTTCAGTTTCTTTCAATATGCCCATCAATCTAAAGCCCTTCTGTGAACATTCCCAATGGAAGCTTTCTGATGTTTAAACAACCCCGCATCCTGGCAAGCGTCGTCTCAGTGGGAAGGTGAAGTGTACAGTACATCCCCTGTTTCTGAGTTGTTATCACGAATGGCCAACAGGCTGTGGCAGCATGATAATTACCTTCCTGCGTGGATATGTGCCATGCAGGGGCTTTCATGCTGCCTGTGACTGAGGAGCTTTTCTGCCTCTGAAGCTGATGTAAAATGGATGCAAGTGTCACAGTGAGTGTTGTGGTGGGCTGCAGTGAGAGGCAGCGGAAATGTGAACACAACATTGCAGGCGGGCTGGTGGGTCTGTGACTGATTACATAAATGGAGCCCCCCCCCCACACACACACACTAATCTTAGAGTAAATGAGAATCGACTGATTGCTATTTAAAAGTTGTTTGCTCATGTCCTCACTCCATTCCTCTCCATTCTTTCTCTCCTCTCCAGGTTCCATTTCTTTCCCTTTCTTTCCTTGTCAGTTTCTTTCTCCTTTTATACTCCTCTTTAGCTCCAAAATCTTTCTCTTCCTCTCTTCATTTCTCCAATCTCACCCCCTTCTCCTTTCCTCCCTTTTCCTCACCCTTGCATATCTTCTCCATTTCTTACTCTCTTCTACTTTTCTTCTCCTCTCTCTTTCTCTTTTCGTTCCTCCCCTCCTTTTTCATGCGCTCTCTCTCTGAATATTTCCTCCTTCCCATTTTATTCCTCCCACAGTCTCTCATTCTGCCCTAGATTCTTAAAACCTTGTCCTCATCCTTCATTTCATATCTTCCCTTATCTCCTTTCATCTTGAGTCTTTGCCTCCCTTTCATGTCTATGTCTCTCAAATTTTACCCTCTCCATCTGATGTTGTCCATGTCTCTCCATGCTCCCCTTTCAGTCCTTATATTTCATTTTCCTCTCCTCATTGTGGTAACTACCTTGCTAATCCTCCACACAGGCGCGCACACACACATACACACACTCTTTCTCTATCTCCTTTTCCTCTCATCTCTCATATCATCTCTTCCTTTTTGGTCACATTCCTCATTTCCTGGCCTTTGCCACTTGTCTTACTCTACTCTCAAGACCTCTCCTCTACACATCTCTTACTCTTTCCTTTACTCTCTCCTCTCTGTTAGTCTGTCTCCTGCCTCCTCCTCCTCCTCCTTTTCCTCCTCCTCATCATTTCTATTCCAGCAGTAAAGAAACACTGAGCAGCAGCGGCAGCAGCAGTGTCACCACTCCAGCGACTCAAACAAAAGTGAGGACCTCTGTTTCCTTTTCTTGCCTCATTGTTTTGTAATCTTTTTGAAAAAAAAAGTGTGTTTTCTTTTTCTTTCTTCTTTTAAGAGTCTTTTCACAGTCATTATTTTCCTCTACTTTTCTATCCTTTTTTTCTGCCTTAGATCTTTTTTCGGCGTGCAGCAGTATGAGGGTACCAAGCAGTCCAAACAGGATTTCAGCTTTTGCTTTCTTTGTGGCATTTCATTGGAAATAAGTAGTGCAGCCAATCGTGCAGCTTTTATACAGTATGCCAACCTTTGGGCTCGTATGTGTTCAGGGGATATTTTTACAGGTATGTGTTGAAATCCATGTGGCAGAATATGTAACAGCATGAGCAATATTTTAGATATCATACAATTAAGTATGAATTATAAAGGTAATGCTGTGAGGTTTTCAGTTTTGCTTATTTTTTTTTTTGGCAGAGAGCTGATCTGTATTGGTGGGTGTAGTGGTGAGGATATTCATGGATGATGTTCATTTAATCCCCTAAAAAAACATCTTTTTTGGCAGATTCTTTGGCTATACTTATCTTCTCCTTTCTTCACATTTATACGTGTTTATTTCTAATGGACCGTCACTGTCTGTGCTGAATGCACAGGAGGTTAAAATTTGGCATCATGACATTTGCCATTTAACCAGGATGGACTTATCAGATGTTTTCACTCCTGTGCTGGCCACAATGTTGGCCTCTTCACCACCAAACTCCTCCTTGGACAATATCAGTCAAACCTCCTCCTCCTCCTCCTCCTCAAGATCTCCTGCCTTACCACCTCACTCACAGGTGGCGTCAGTGTTCATTATTCTGGTGGTTACCTTCATCATCCTGGGGACTGTGGTGGGTAACGTGCTTGTCGTAGTGGCAGTGTTCACCAGCCGAGCCCTGAGGGCACCTCAAAACCTCTTCCTGGTGTCTTTGGCGTCAGCAGACATTCTGGTGGCAACAACGGTGATCCCCTTCTCTTTAGCTAATGAGGTGAGGAACTTCAACACTGCATAAAAATCTTAATGAGGCAGGCTGTAATAAAGCTGATAGCAATGAATGTTTACTTAAAAAAAAAAAGAAAGAAAAAAGGATGATTATTTGGTGACCATGTAATTGATTCATTTTTGATTCAATAAAGTTTGAGTGTTAATTAACTGATTGAAATTATTCAGTCACTGGTTTTCATAATTTTCAGCCATTTTCTTAATTTTATTCTAATTTCACTTTTGCATAACCATTAAATAAGAATGTATAATCAAAGTGTTCTGTCACCAAGCAACTGCACAGCACCTGAGTAAGTCCAATATTTGCTTCTTTTTTTCACCTGACATTGATGGAAAGGATAAATCTTTTTTTTTTTTTACTGTCACTACAAAAGACTTGTCAAAGCTGAGTGAAGCTGAATGAGCAGTGGAGGAATTTGATGGCTACTTTGCAGTTTCTTGCAGCTCTGAAAAGCTTATTGGCTTATATTATTTTCAAGAGGATTGATATAAAGCTAAACTAAATGCAGCGGCAGTTGTCATGGCTGAGTTTTGAAGAAGATATAATCCTTTTGCTGCATCCTCCAGGGCCTCTGTGCCAGACAGAAGCTGACTGGAATAGAATATGAAATTAACATTTTTCCTTCTACTTTCTTTCCTCAGTAGCTCATCATTATTACTTAGATGCAACACTTACATGGTTTCTCCACTTTTCAGGTCATGGGCTACTGGTACTTTGGTACCACCTGGTGTTCCTTCTATCTGGCTCTGGATGTCCTGTTTTGCACTTCTTCCATCGTCCACCTCTGTGCCATCAGCCTTGACCGCTACTGGTCTGTCACCAAAGCTGTCAGCTACAACCGCAAACGGACACCTAAACGGATTAAAGCAATGATCAGCATCGTGTGGGTCATATCTATTGTCATCTCATCTCCGCCACTCCTCATGACACCAAAAGAGGAAGAGTTTGAGACAGAGGACGAATACAGTGCACATAGGCAAGAGTGTCTTCTCAACAACCAGACATGGTACATCCTCTCTTCCTGTCTGGTGTCCTTCTTTGCCCCAGGGGTCATCATGATACTTGTTTACTGTAAAATCTATCGTTTTGCAAAGCAACGAGCCTCCACTGTGTTTGTGGCAAAGAATGTGATGGAGCAGCAGCCGTCACAATCCGAGGCCTGTTTTATTCACCACACCAGGACTCGCCAAAGAAAGGGAGCCAGCTGCAGTGATTCCCACTACGAGCTGCATAGCTCACAGCCTGTCGAAGGACACAGCTCCTCCAACGTAGACAGTAGCAGCAGCTACAGGAGAGGAGAACTGGATGATATTGATTTGCAGGAGAGGAGCTGCGAAGCTAACATAAGGTCCTCATTATCCTTGTCTCTCCGCTTCCCTAGCAGAGCTGGCAGAAGCGTGAAAACAGAGGAAGGGAAGAACACTACTCATACAACAAACAGGTTGAAACCTCCTCCACCTCCTTCCTGTGCCTCCATATCCTGGGCATCATCTGAACCTTTGTCCCACCACTGCCTCCTTCCCTCCCCTGTGCCTCCCCGCAGCAGGCAGGTGCCTCTGCCCACACAAAAAGTGGCTCAAATGAGGGAGAAGCGCTTCACCTTTGTTCTGGCAGTAGTGATGGGGGTTTTTGTCCTCTGCTGGTTCCCTTTTTTCTTCACCTACAGTCTGCACGCTGTCTGCAGGGAGAACTGTACGATCCCTGACACACTATTCAACTTGTTCTTCTGGATTGGATACTGCAACAGCTGCTTGAACCCCATCATATACACTATTTTTAACCGAGACTTCAGAAGGGCCTTCAAGAAAATTTTGTTTCACACTCAGAAATGAACATAAGATGTGAATGTGTGAGTGTCCTAACAATGTTATCATCATGTTCTGTCATAAGAACATGCAAGGGCTTGTCATTCAGCCAGAGAATTTATTTATTGTTCAACTGCTCCCTAAATTATTAAATAATCACTTTATATCAAACAAGCCAGAGGTGGGTGATGACATACTGATAAAAAGAGGGCAGTTGTTCCAATCTGCATCCTTGATGCCGTGATGGTTCAGATTTACTACTTAATGAGAGGAAAATGGCTGCAGGGCAGTGAACTGTGTCCCTGCAGAGCCTCAAGATGTCGTTGTATTGGAGAAACTAGACTAAGTGACCTGGAAATCCAAATTGCAGGAGGAAAAATATAAGATTTATTAACCAATTTGAAAAGTAAACCGTTTTTAAAAGATGTGTTTGCCTCAAAGTAATGAAGTTGAGTTTCACCTTGCGTTTCAACTGTAACTTCAAATAAGTGAATGAAGAACAGAAAACATATACCACCATAATGTTCCATTGACACTGCATCGCTCCTGGGCAAAGACATTAAAAATTCATGTGCAGCTAGCAGATGAGCTGAGCTGTAATAAACAGAGAGTAAGAGAGAACAAAAGAGAAGGATGGTAACTAAACCAGAGTCTGTGAATTAATATAATCAACCTGCAGGCTCATCCACAACAGTGGATAATTATTCTCTCAAGCTCAGGAGGAAATAACTGGGCTGCTGTGGGATGTATTAGTCAAAACCCGTCTCTACAGTCTCTGGAAAAACAGTAGAAAAAAAAAAAAAAACAATGGATGCTGAACTCTGAACTCAAAAATAATTGGACACATTCATTATTGATTTTACCTCCTCTCAAAGACTGTTTGAGCAGCTCTGTGGGACAAAAGCCCACCGGATGCTTCTAATTTGTGGAGAGGGAAAAATTCTAATCAGACATGATATTTTTAATCCATCAGTGTGTCAGAGGGTGTGATAAGACCAAGGTCACAAGCACTGTTACATCATTCTGGTTGCTATGCAACACATAGGTGAATAATAAAGTTGTGTAAGTATGTATCTCACCTATGTCATCACAAGTAGAATTAGCGTTTAAATGCCTTAAATAAAATGCATTTATGAACATCAGCAACATCTGGATGTTTGGGTAGTTTCAGTTTTTTTAAAAATTCACTTTAGCAATTTACTGGATTCCTCTTGGTTGTGTCTGAAAGAGATACAGCAACTGTCAAAGTGTATTATTATGACAGGTTTTTTTTTATTATTTCAAAAGTCAATGCAAATAAATGGTGAGTTGTAGAAGGAAAAAGAAAATGTTCAAACAGCTGATTGATGAGTAAAGATTAAACAACACACTCCTGCTGTGAAGTAACCAGTACAGCCTGAGGTTAATGGGTATGATATGGTTTTAATGTCAGTATTATTAAAGCATGAAGGAACCTTTTATCAGCCACCTTTAAGGCTGTCACTGTTTAACAAATGACAGTAAACACAACCCACATAGCTCTTGAAGATCTCTGTCGTTCAGTTACTTTGTGGTAACTGTATCCGAAATACCTGCGCTTCCCATCGGTCAGTGAGAACCGAAGAAGCCTTATGATCAGAGCTTGAACATCTGTCTGTACCTACAACAATGAACCAAAAGCGAGAAGGTTATCAAGTGAATAGTGATGACAGTAATGGTTGTGTCATATTATGTGCGTTGAAAAAGAACTGCATTATGCACTGAATGCAACATTATTTGTAATATCTTCACAAACATAAGGCACAATTCAATGTGGTCCAGCATCTTGCTGCTTTGTTAACTTAAATTTTGAATCATGCAATGACAATGTCATAGATTTATACAAAAAAAATAAAAATAATAATAATAATAAATAAACTGACTCCCCCTCATGGCCGTTCAGGAGACTACAGGTTTCAGTCACTTCTGAATTGGCTTCATTGTCCAGCCCTAGAGACTGTGTACATAACTATAGACAGGAACCAGTCTTCAAGAATCCTGAATAGAAGCAGGGTCTGTTTTGGTGGCAAAGGGGGTATAAGTGACAAACTCCAAGGTGACACAGATTTGTTGTTCTGATGTTAATGTAAACACACTGAAAGGAGACAGATCTGAGAGTCTCACAGTCAAAAATGTAAGACAAAGAAGAAAACAGAGTATCCTTCTTCTCATTCTCCAATTAAAAGAATTTTATTATCTCATCAGGCATCTCAGAAAATGTTTATGTTTAAAAGTACAATATTGTCACAGGCATCAACTTTCCAAACCTCAAAGTGTCATTTGGAAATGTTATGCTATTTTTCTATGTTGTTACTACAACCCCACAGTGCAATCCCACAACCCCCTTGACTAACTCATCAAAATTCAAGATGTCTGCAAAGCAAAGCAAAGCAACCTGAAAAACTGTTCGAGTTTCATTGAGATAAGAATGAGTAATGAGCCGTGAAGCCAGAAGAGGCCTGCCAAAATTGTCTGCAGAGTGCAGCACTGCTGACACAGGTGAGCTGAAGCTGTTCCCACTTAAAACTACAAAAAAGGACATGTATGTGTGCATCTTCACAGCAGCCTTGACACACACAGAACCAAGATGTGAGGCAAAGCTATGGCAAGTTTTCAGTCTTCCACATCCATGTTTCCTGGCAGGGTGCTTTCCTGGTCATCAACTGTGGTTAAACCCTATAGGAAATCTGCCTGTAAATGTATTTAAAATGTTGCTTTGATTCCAGGAGGTTTCATATTTTCTATTCTACATCATGTTTTGGGTCACATTATAATTTTTTTTTCATTTTACACCCGATTTCTGTAATAATTAACAATAAAAAATATTAATTATTATGATTTATCCAATTAAAAATCAAAACCAAACTCTGTTACTTGATGTGATGTAAAATAAATGTATTTTTATTTGCTGGACTGTATATACTCTTAACATAAAGACATATACTTTATATGATTACTTGAAACACATCTGCTTTGCCAAATATTAGCAACAAAGCTTCTCCAATAGGAGAATCTTTTCTCCGTCTGTGACAATGATTTATTTGAAAATAACAAAAAAAACAAAAAAAAAAAAAAATCACCATAACCCATTGTAATCATAATGGTTAAAGTTTTGTTGCACATGCATAAGAAATTATTGCACATGCTGAGATGTCTACATGCTTATTACAGAGTTTACGGCAGATTTCCTATAGGGTCTCATCACTGTTGAAGACCAGAAAAGCACCCTGCCAGGAAAAAAGGATGTGGAAGACTGAAAACCTGACATAGCTTTGCCTTGCATCCTGCTGTACTCTTTAAGACTTTTGGACATGAGCTTTTCTGCTGTTTGCACTGGTTTGTCCATTTTGATTTTTGAACCTCTTTCAGACAAAAATGGTCTTTTGTCCTCTTTCAGTAATATTGTATTTTGTGTGGTTCCTAGTTTATTTTGTAGTGATTTTGTATCTTGAAATTTTACTTCCTGTTTTACTTTGTAATGTGCATTAATGTTTTCTCTGATTACCAACACCTGTTGCTAATTGTTTTCACCTGTGTCTCCTTGGTTCACCTCCTCTTAACAGCGTTGTTATTTGTTACCTGTCAGTTCATCACATCTGTTCCTGGTAAGTGTCCCAGCATTCTTTTATGAGTTGTCTCATAACATTTTTCTCTTTTTCCTTTTTTGGACAGTCTTGCTTCTCAGCTTACCATTGTACCAATTTTGCCTTGGGGTTCTGTATTTGATTCCTTATCTTTATCCCATATTGTAGTTGTAGCTCCCTGCACATTAATTGGTTTTCATTACTACAAGACAGCAGCAGCCTTCATTACTCTTACTTAACCACAGAGACACCCATATCATATCACAGCTGATATAAGTTTTATTATTAAGTGTACATCCAATTAAAAACACGCAAGCCAATGGAAAATTATGGAGGAATATTGGGACAAATGTCAAAGTCAGTAAATCAGCTTGTTCAGCTCTTCAGTTTTTATGGTCATGGCTACCGGTTTCAAATTTGAAGCTCAAATTTATGTCAGTTTCCAAATGAAATCCCTGCTGCTGCTGGTGACACTTGTTTCATTTTCCTCTGACAGTTCATTACTGCACACTGAATGTGATGGTTCAGGGCAGCCTGCACTCAAAGCTGTGAATCTGTGTAAGACACAAAGAATGAAAAGTCTCAACTGTACAGTCAATTATTCTGCAGTGTTAAAATATGTTTAAATAAAAAAGTACTCGGACTTTGCAATAGTGAGATTGCATAGGATCCTCTGCTGTTTTAAGTCTTCTCAACACTTTCCTGCATACCTGTCTCTTGAAATAGATGTGTAATTTGTTTATCCTGTGTTACCACATCTAATATATTATTTAATAAACATAAATTACATTATACAAGTTATTCAAAATAAATAGCAGGATATTTTGCTATATTTATCAAAAACAATACTGACCAACTGCAAATGTCCCCTGAAAAGCACTTTGATGCCGAATATGACGATTGTTAAAATATAAACCTCATTATATAAGTTGTGTTATCAGATCTACAGTAGAGGGAGTTTAACTACATTTTTTTTTTTACACAAATCTTTGCAATGAATCACAAAACTGGTGGTGCTCTATCTTTTATCATCTGCACGCACATACATACAAACTCTGCTGTGTTAGTTTCTGGATTTCTTTTTCTGCTTTACTTTCCAGCTGACAGCAGAGGGAGCAAGAAATTTAAGAAAGACTGGAGACCAAGACACAATGGCACAGCAAAGGTATGTCGTCTTGCATTAACCCAGATAATCTATACTATAGATATAGGTGTTATCTCAGGACAACACTGAGACACTAATGCATTATTTTTGCTGGAAGGGGAAGCAGTTTTTTTTCCATCCAGCAAATAATGCATCCTATCGGCTAGAATTGATTCAGAACTGTTGTACAAGTACCAACAGCAAAATGAGAATGCACTCATTAAGCCTTTGTGACATTGTTAGGCCTGTTTTAGTTTTTGGATTATTTTATTGGTCTATATGGATTTGTACCAGAATCGAAGCTTGTGACCTCTGAACCAAGAAAGTATGCAAATCATTCTGCTCCTTTACCTAAAGTTTCAATCAGTGATGCCACTTTTGACAGTTACTTTCACTGAAACAACCTTCCAGATGATCTAAGAGAAAGCAAACATGTTGTCTTTTATGACACATTTTAGTATTTTATAATATACACTACCGGTCAAAAGTTTCAGTACACTTTCTCATTAAATTCAAGGAGAAAGTGTCCCAAAACTTTTGACCAGTAGTGTATACAGTGTTTTTATTCCTTATTGAAATCTTGTTTCATTAAAATGTTAGTGTCATAATTATCTTTGTACATTTCTGTGTAGTACCATATATCATTATATTCTGTTTTGTTAGAAGTTTCTTTCTTCTGTGTATCAGTAAATCTGTCTTAATGTTTTGTCACTCATGTTTACAGAACTTTTGAATTGCATTGTCATGCTCCTATTTACAGTATATTAATGAACAATCTGCCTCATTACCCTAGCTCTTCTTCTGTGCCTCTGTATACTTAATACCCCAACTGAGCCCCCCTTGACCACCCCACCCCTGACCCACCGCGTGATTTCCCCTCACAGAAATTGTTGCTCTAGTGGAACATTTAATGCACAGGGGCTCAAATTTTGGCTTCTCCAGTGTACAGCAGTGTTAGTGTTCCAGCCAGCCACAGTCTGCACACAAACCACTTCCTTTATCAGAGTGAAGGAGAAGAGGCGAAGGGAGTGAGAAAGAAATAGAAGTGAACAAAGCAGCTGATGAAAGTTGACAGAAATAGGAAGTGCAGCAAGTGAGAGTGATTGAGGTTGTAGGCAATCAGTTTTGTGTGCATTTTGTGGAAGCGCTCATGGCCACATTCTCATGAGTGTGTCCCTCTTTGTGTAGGTAATGCATAGCTTTACCATGAGTAGACAATTCCGTATTTCAGTCAATGCACGAATGTATTGGTCCAGTCTCGCCTTCTCTTTAAGTCATTTTCCACTGGTTTTAAATTCATTCAAGTCTCCTCTCCAGCTATGTTTCCCTTCCCAGAGCCTCTCATTTGTTCTCTTTTTTTTCACGGGCCGGTCATAGGGGCAGATTTACAAAGTCGGGGGGGGGGGGGGGGGGTCCAGTCACTTCGACATTTAACCAGTGCTTGATTCGTGTCAGCATTAAGGAGAGATGCTTCTAAACTTAATGCTGACATGTTATAATTTTAGAATATTGCACAACCCACCTTCCTGCTTTCTCTAAATGGCCTTGGTAAATATGCTATATAGAGCTGGAAATAAGTAAGATATAAGAGTATACAGTATCAGTGATATAGGATTTAGTGTTGCAACCATTTGGGGGGGGGGAAGGGACCCACACTGAGTAACCTGACACACACACACATTTTTCTTTTATTTATCTGTGTGTCATTTAGTCTCTCAAACACATTCACCACACACCAAGTCTGGGAAACAACACACTCACACACACATTAAGTCAGTGACAGCAGTACAAAGACCTGACATGTGGTAGCAGTTAAAGCAGACCTTTGCAAATCTATAGACCTCAAAAAAATGCAATGCACATAACTTAACATCAAATATAGACATGCCAGGGGGGAGAGGTAACTTTTGTATTCTTTGGTCAGGTCTGATCTTCCTGTTCCTTCATTATATAGTATTGGTGGGGGCAGAAAGAAAAAACACATTGCTCTTGTTCTCTCTTTTTAGATAAAAGCTATATAACTGCTCAAAAGTAAATATGGAATAGAATTTTGCTGGTTGAGTGAGTCAGTTTGGTAGACATTGCACATTTAATTTTTAATGAGTGTCTAATTCTGGACCCAAGAGCAGACGGGCATAGGCGTGAGCTGTTTAAGATTTATTACATTCACTGAACAGGAGTAAGGAAACAATTCGAAGGTCATGCTGAGGTGAAGATGATCTTCTCCCAACCATAGTGAGGGGCAGTGGATATGATGATAGTGAGAGGCAGTGAAGATGGGAAACAGTTCCAAAGCAGTGCACAAACCAAACAGTGGCAAAGAGCAGTGAAAACAACAACCAGTTTCAATCTATGAGTGGCGAGAAGTCCATACCAGTTAATATGTTGTACCTTTAGCATTCATATGTTGTACCTTTAGCATTCATTTTGTGTCTATGTGGAGTAGTACACATCCAACTGATGTGTACTACTGTGATGTGTAATGTAATTGGGTAGATTTGGATGATGTTGGAAGACTCTACATTTACCAAAGGTGTGATTATGAGTGTTATTATGCCTCTGTATGTTGGTCCTGTGATTGGCTGGTGACATTTCCAGGGTGTACCTGCCCCTCTCTCAGTGTCCGCTGGGACTGGGTCCTTTGGACAGAGACTTAAGTGATGATTAACCTTACAGATTAAAATGTTATATTTTCTTTAATAAACAGAACCATGTTGTCATTTAAAATTCATCACATTCCCATTTAAATCCATTGGGTCTGTATTCTATTGGTAAAAACACAAACAATATGGAACATTTTAACCAATGTTATTGAAATGAGTTGTGGCGATCCTCTGTTTTCATGATATTTTGACAAGAACAGAAATGGCGATGTGGTTGTGTGGTCTTTGTATCTCAAAATCAACAGAAGTTGACACGCTAGGTCCTTGTCCAGTACTAAGTCTGATCCTCTTTCTTCACTTAGTGCAGCTCCTGTCATTGCTTACACAGCTTGCTGGCCAGCCTACAGTTTTCATTCCCAGGCTTTGCACTAACAGGCTATGGCTTATCATAAAAGTAGTGGAATGCTATTGAACCGTCTGCAGAAATGTGCAAACCTTCCCATGTACAGCCCCAAAGCTGCTGTGACCAAAAGTTGCATCAGTTATGACCAAAACCAAGAATGTCCTGAGAAATGTATTGTCTGCTAATGTCTGACAGTATGAGATCTACTTTTGGGTGGTTGAAGAATTAAAAATCTCTCTGATCTTTGGGTTTTCTTTTTGCTTTTTAAATGTATTGTTTTGTTTAGCTTCAATCCTAATTCTTTGACACTGATTGTATTCAAACTGTCCTCTTGTTTGAGATATAAATTCTAATTAGTAGCAGCTGTCTAAAATCCAGTGACATACAGTATATCTGCCATATGAAAAAAAGACACTGTTCATTTGGATATATGCTTTGATTGAATATGATATAAAGGAATATGTATGTATAAAAAAAAAATTAAATTATGAGTAATACTCAAGAATGTCATATTAGATACTGTATTATGCAAACTCTTGCTGCAGGTGGTATCGGTACATTTGCGTAACAGGGGGTTATTTGTTTTATGTCCAGACCGATGGAGGAAAGAGCAACATTGTGCAAGTAAAGTGAGATGGCTGCAAACAAAGAAAAAATGCCCACAAAACGTTTCAGGAGTGAATTCTACTGCTCAGAAAACATGGTCATTCAGCATTTTGACAGGACTCACCCACCCCGGTGCTGCTAGTGAATACCCACAAATGCCCCCTCAGGTCTGGAAGTATTGTTTAACAGTTTTTCCATGAAGGACGCAGCATACAACTAATGTTAGACCATTTCTGTTCATGAAAACCCAACACTGGAGCTTTGAAATAATAAATTGTTTGGTTTCCTTTGCCTATAATACAAATTTTCTTGTGCATTAGGAAAAGATGTTCTTTACAGAGGCCACCATCTTTTGCTGTCATGTTTCCACAGCAGCCCAAGTGGGCAAACCAGTCACAAGCTGTGTCTCAATTCTTCTCCAGGTCCTCAGACGTGTGCAGCTGATGGAGATGACTCTGCAGACTAGACCCTCTGGAGGAGACCGAAGTCAGGTAATGTGTGAAATGAGACGGTCCAGCCCATACAATTCACGATTTATGTCACCAATTCCCCTTCTTCTCCTAATAAATTCTGGCAGACTGTAAGCTGTTAAATGCTGCCCTCCAGAGTTCAAAGTTCTAAATCACATTTCTTGCCACCCCTCAGTCTGTCGTCCCATATAGTGTTTTATTTTGCTATAGCTAATACCTCATGCACACTCACATCTGTGTGGAACAGCTGGTTTTCAGGAACATTTATTTGAAGCTGTGTGAAGGAATATAACCACACTAATTATGGCCTGCATTTCTTTCTGACTTGAAGTCCAAAAACAGTCATTGTTGAAATTTTATGGTGTATGAAGGATTTGATCTGTTTCTCTGATCAGTCCGACATGGAGTGCAGTATCCAGTGTACTGAGGACAAAAGACCAGAGACGGAAAAGCAGCACTTTATGTACCTGAAGAAATGTTTGCAACCAGAGTCTTCAGGTACAGTATGGACTGCTGCTCATAAACCAAGAGGGTTCCAGCTGGTCACAGCCACAGGGGAATATTTACCTATTCATGGCAGAAGAGAGATTCAGCATGCAGGGACCCAGGTCAGTCTTGGACCCTGCTTCTGGTATCACGCTGTCCTTTTACAGTAAATCATAGAGCAGTAGGGGTTGCTGAAAAGGTTTTAAAAGTCTGACTTGGTATTTCCAGCCAAACATCTCATTCCTGGACACCAGCTGTTTGGCAGAGTAGAACTGGGACACTGGCCAGCTATACAGTATATAACAACTTTTTGATAGTAGTTATACTTTTATCAACATAACTGCTGTGTGCGATGCATGTGTACATGTATTCTGTGGTTGTGTGAACAAATTATGGTTCAAAACCATTAAGGTATTTAGGCTGTCTCTGATGATGATTACTGGGCTTTTTGTGATTTAAAATGTTTCAGGGTTATTTTTACTTGAGACAAAGGTATGGCTTGTGAGGTTATGTCAACATTAGTTCTCAGAACTTCAGGAACAATTTTTTTTGTGTGTGGACATGTGTACATTTAACCATATAGCATAAGTCTGTGCAACTGTTGCTAGATATAACATTTATTAAACATTGAATTGTTATAGCTTAAAATACTTTTATATATGTACTTTTATATGAGAATCTCTTGCATGTCATACCTTTTGCTTACCTGCCATTAAAATCCCACTATAAAATGATAAATGTCTGTGGGTCACTCCACAAATCTTTTGGATCATTGCTGTCCTGTTTCATACATTTATATTAAAGTTTATACCTCCAGTCTCCAAGGGCCTCTGGTGATGGGGGCTCAGGGTAAGTCCTCTGGTACCAGACCTTTCTAAGTCATTTATCCATCCAAGATGGCACATACCACAAATACCAACCTACTGATGTATATATGACACTTATTGTCCCGTTTCAAATTGTTAAAGCACAAGTAGATATTAACAGCCATGGTAGCCATGGTAACCATGGCAAAAAAGTCCAGAAGATACACTGCTCTAAGCAGTAATGTAGTATATGATTATATGATCTGTTCACATACATGTATAGCTTTTACTTCTATTTCTATCCAGGACAGTTAAACTGAAATAGTTAAATTTAAGTACATTTTCATGTAGTTGGTAAAATCTTTGGCAGCTGTTGATCCCTGACAGGCCTTTTCTTAAATCTTGCCACTTCCTTTTAAATGCAGTGTACAGTACAAACTTAAATTGATTAGTACCCATTTAAAGTGGGTGTCTCCTGCTTGCCAAATACAATAGTTCTTTATAAAAACAATTAGAGAAACTAATTCTCTCCTCTAATGAACATATGAACAGCAAAGTTTGGTGCAAAAATAAACAAAGTTTAAACCTCTTACTGGAACGTAACTGGCGGGGTTGAGAGAAACAGAGAATACATCACATGTATGTAGACCATCTCTTTGGAAACATTGCATCCCAAGGTATATTGCACTGGTATATAACACTGGTGTGATGGCATAAAGCTCACATTTAAAAAAAAGTCTACGTGAGGAACTTGACTTGGGGCTTGAGTGGTCAACCTGCAACAGATAATTCCATATAAGCTTTGTGAAACCTAATAATTAGAAGAAGAAAATTGGAGCCAGTTTGGTTTTCCAGTGAAACTGAGAAAAAAGCCGAGTAGAATTTTTCCATCTCTCAGTGAATGTAAATGCAAACGCAATGAAACAGGAGAATGGTGAAGACATGACCGAGGCAGAAGTTTATTTTACCCCAGGATGGTATGACCTAAATCTCTGTATGAGAACTTGTTTGTGAGTTTCTTAATTGGTTGGAGAATCGCAGGGAATTACTGCATTTCATTCCTATATTAAAATGTCGATAAGTAGCACAGCTACAAGAGTGTAGTTTGTATAAGAGCTAATTACACATATATTATACATCTGACTGTCTCAGCATCAGCGCTATATTGTTATTACCAGTTTACCGTTACTGGGGGAATAATCTTTCCTGACATATAACACATTGCTACATTCATGCAAGTAATTTCATCAGGGCAGCAAGACCTTGTGTTTAAGCTGGGTGTCACGGGACATGGCTTTGCCCTGAATCTGCAAGTGTGAGCTTTGCAGCGTTCCATTGTCGTCCATCTTGTGGCGTGTGGCTTTAGTTTCCACATTAGTCTATTTCCCACTATTGCTACTGGCATAACTCAACCTACATAATGCTCTGCCAGAGATCTGGAAAAGTTAGAATGACTCACTCAAGCTCAGACAGAAACATTTACTTTTCTCTGTATGAGGCTCTTTAATATTTACTTTTTTTACTATGTATTGGGATTTTCCACAGGCATCCATCTACTAATGAGTTTGTAATGGTTTCCAAATAATTTTTAATAATTTTTGTCCCTGGGAAATTCACACTGTTGGACAGTGCAAAACCCTGTGATGGGGATTGTAAGATGAAAGTTGTGAAGAACCATTTCTTTGAATCATTGTTACATTCTGTAATGACATTTGTCTGTGAAACTCTTGTCCAAGTTGCCCCTCCATCATGGCCAAATAAATTGCCATCCATTCAGTTCCCTATTTGTGTCAAGCAAGTAGAACAATTTTCACAAGCATTTATTCACTTTCCTTTTGGCAAAACAGATAAAATACAACAAATTAAACCAGAAATAAACATATTAAAAGATGCAAGGGGCTGTACAATAGTTTTCTGTGTATTTTTTCAAGGTGGATGTGTTAACTTTACAAGATTTAACTTGGTTGAATTATGGTCCCCAACCATTTAAAATTGGTGCTCAATAATGAATAGATTTCTAAACATGTACATTGTAAAAATGGGCAATTTGTATATAGTGTAAATATACATCACAATGCATGTCTTTCAAAGACCATTAAATACTCTGGAAATTCCACTGATCTAGCTTGTTCCATTGTGACCAGCTTGTTAGACTTGTATAAAGTAACTTCCTGCTTTCTGATGCTGAGACTGACATCAGCCCTCCATGACCCTTAGGTAAGCAAAGAAAATGACTGACGGAAATACAGTCAGCATTTCAACCCCACAATTAAACACAAATCCAAAATAAACCCAGCACTTTACTCTATTTCTGATTTGATGTTTCTGAAGATGCTACAATGACTTGCACATAATGATATATGGGATGAGTTATGCATTTTCACATGAGCCATGTGTGGGTGGACAGTGTTTGACGCTTTAAACCATAGATTTTGGGTTAAGTTTATATCTATAATACACTGCTTGTTCCAAATGCCATCTTTGGAGAACAGTCACACAGCAAATGAAGACGGAGAGATCGAGATCTTTGCTATTTTGTATTCACTCATTACAGTACAGTTTTGGTAATCTGTGATGCATACATATCACTTTTCTACCATGGATGAATGTCCTCTGTGTGTTTGTGTGTACTCATGACATAAAGCAATAAAGTCTTCATGATACACTGTAACCCCAGAGGAAAAAAAGTCAATTCGTGGTGTAACAAGAGTTTTGTATGGCGGCCTAAAAACCACAGAATTCCTCCCAGGCTACATTCTGTCACTTAAGTTATCCAGAACCAAATCCACTCACACTGCTTCTTTGCATTGCCTCAGCACTGTTGACCATCTCTTTTCATACCAGAAAGATTATTTAATACATTTGGTGAGGTGAAATATGTGGCTTTTAAATCTTTAAACCATAATTAATATAATCATCAACCCTGTTTTGACATAGTATACTGAATTTTAACATTTGTATTTGTGGAAATTAACAGTGTGGGTTCACTTAAATGCGAAATACAAATGTAAGATGCTTGAGTATTTCCGCTTTGCACATTTTAAAGACATTTTTTGCTTTTTCTTGTTTTTTTTTTCTGCATTTCATCATTTAATCATCAGAAAATACTTGCTAACAGTGTACAGAATACCTCTTAAGAATAATTATCACATTTTAATGCTTATATTTAGTTAAATATAATGAATATGCATGCACATTCCTTTTCGTTTTGAGCTGTTTTCTGTATGGATAGCTATCTATCTTTGTTTGATAGCTTTGCTTGCTTCATGTGCAGCTCATAATGCCTGACAGAGGCCTCTGCAAGAGCTTCCTGCAGATGACCTCCCAGCACTTTCTGCAGGTTAATGCTTTATGCAGGGATACTTGCTGGATCTGTGCAGTGACTGCTCCCTACAGTCCTCGCAACAAATGATATATATCAGCTATCAGAAATCAAAATCAGCTGGAACAGTCACAAAAAGTCTTTGGTGGGCTTTGGTGTTCTTTAGCTAAAGGACCATTCGGTTTAATCCTGCCCCTACTTTACTTGGCTGTGATTTGTGGAAAGTTACATTTCCATGGGCATTTGAGTATGTCAGACAAAAACAGAGAACTAGAGATGATACAATTCAATAGACATGAAGACTTCATATGACACACTGAGTGGAGGCTCACAACCAGATGTGAGGTTCTGTATCTTCCCTGTTGGTTCACTGTTTTAAGAGAAACACTCCTTTGCGTTTCCTTGTTGCTTTAGGTCATGTACTGTTGAGCAAAACCTCTGAGACATATAAGTATATGAAAGAGGAGCAGAATAGAGAGAAATGTTTTTTCTCCAGTCACAAAAAAAACTGTGGGCCCTTTGTGCCTGTTTTTTTTTTTTTTTTAGATGTAATGCATAACGGCTTTTATGGGCAAGATTAGGGTACTGTAATTTGCTCTAATGGGATGTTCATTGACATCAATGCTGGATTTGTGTCTAAGAGAAAGTGTGATTATATTGAGCTTTCTTTGGATAAAACACAGAGTGAATGAATGAAATACCTTGGTTGTTGAACCAATGCGTAAATGAAGAAGCAATTGAATAGAAGCACCAGATTCTTGGAGGTCCCCAACTTTATGATGATAGTGGTTGATGGTAGGTCTCAACATGAGGCATGCACCCAGTCTGGACCCTGATGGGGTTAGCTATTTGCTTCTCTATGTCTGATCCCAGAAGACTTGTCCTGTAGCCAAAGCTGCTGTTGTAGCCTAAGAGACAGCCTTATATCGCACACAAACAGATAATCTTAGGGTGACTGTGGTAATTGATTGCAGTTGTGGTTGGGTGTTTAATGGCGAAGGCCCTGAAAAGGTGGTGTATGTGCAGCTCCTGTTCAGTATTGATTTCATGCTGTGCTTCACAGTGGGCCACTGTTGGCTTATACGGTCTGGCGGAGGTAAAAAGATTAGGATTTCAGAATCAAATTCTTCACACACCATTTAGTCTCCCTCTAGGACTCTGCAGCTTTTGCCACAGTGAGCTAAATATCTGCACGCAAACTTTCGTTAGCACTAATCTCAAAACATCAACAAGACAAGACAAACTGCTGTGGCTCACTGCCTTCATTCAGAATGCCAGACCTTCATCTTAATAGTAGGTTCCTCTCTGATCTATCATCTGTCTTATGAGCTGACAGTGGGAGATTCTTAAGCTGTGAGTGTGTGCCCACAATACTGGATGAAACAATTATTGTGAAGAAACTTCATGTTTATGGTGAGCTTGCATGCCTTGATGCCTGCCAAACCCTTATGTCTTGATTTCCCCTGCAATTTGGGAGAGTTTAATTCTGATGGAGTTGATGGTCAAGAAATGTTGGCTTTAAAAAATTTATTTTGTTCTATTATCATGCCAGTTTGCTTGAGGAAATCACTGTTTGCTCATGATGTAACCTTGTGTACCATGTAGATTCACATTTGCTTTAGAATCATATGTCAGCAGGGTTCTCAACATGATGCCACTGTCATGTTTATGTATCTTGTAGCTAAAAGTTACAGTGTGTAACATTAACAAAGGTTTATTGACAATTGAGGTATTGAATACACTGGTATTGTTTGTATAATTCTAAAATCAAAATCATACAGTTTGTGGAGTCTAAGAATTAAGCCTTTTACACAGAATTTAGGCAAGGACCTTGCCATCTTGTGCAACCATGTTTCTACAGCAGCCTGAAAGGATGTGTGTTCCTCACTTAAAGATTAGGAACAACTGTGACCACATAAACTCACATAAAGAGAGATCAGTTGGGTTTTGAATGTTGTCACACAGGTCTAATGAAAGAGCTGAATAAAGAAAATTAAATCTTTTTTCACGATTCATTCATTCAAGGCCCTTAATTAAACCAGGTACTTTCATTAGGCTGTCAATAAAAGTGTTGATAAAAATGTTTAATACATAAACATCATTAGGTTTGAAGTCCCGTATACTTTACAAAAACACATAAATGAAATGAATCATACAATCACTTCAATTCTGTTATGCCAAAAAAAAAAGATTTTATCTGCAGCAGGCATCAAAATGCATAGAAATGTATAGGAAGTATGATAACAGCATTAAGTACTCCTACCACACTGAACCAGAGAGACAAAACAATGGGAATACCACAGTTAATAACTACATTGTCAATTCAGTTCAAGTAAAGTACTGTACTGAAGCAACAGGAAAAAAACTTATATTTACTATATAAATTGAATAATATAACAATCATATAATCTGCAAAGCTGTACAGCAAGAATTGTGATGATAAATGTAACTAAATTGAACCCAAATATAGCCAGAAGTTTGGATCAAACTCAAAAAGTTAAAAAAAAAAAAAAAGTGATCAGAGGGAAAAAAACAACCTTCTGAGAAAAACAGTCTTCAAAAGAGCACAGAGATACGAGAAGCATGGGACTTTACCTCTCGGAGATGACGAGACGACTCTGGATCCTGAAACCAGAGGCTAAATAGAGGCGGGAAGATGAGGAGATAGGTTGCAGGTGTAACTCAGAGACTCCACCCTGCTGACCAGCCAACCTCCTGAAACCCAATGAAAACAGACTGCACAGGAAACAAACTGGTTAACCAAATAAAAGACAGGAACAGGACCATGACAAGACTACACATAAAAGAAAGTAATTTAGCCGAGTGAATTCAGTTTTAATGACATCTCTGGTGTTGATCAGTACAAAAACACAACTTAATTTAATAAACTGTATTAAATAAAAAAGTATACAATACAGCTTTTATTAAAAATATGTTAATGGCTTGTCACCGTAGGAATGTGTATTGTCCATGTTTTCTGCATTTTCCTGTTATGCACACACAGGTGATGGTGTCTTTCAACACAGTCTACAGTTACCGCCAGTATAAAAATCATTCACCAAACCTCACCAAAGTATAGTGAAGACTTTGTTTTCTGTGCAGTATGTGGTTAAGTGGTAAACTGGAGATACCAGGTGACCACAGATGGATTTCAGGAAAGTACACAAACTCAGTCTTATTACGTAAGTGGGATCATTATCCATCATGTAGATGGGACTGGATGGTTCAACTCCAATGGTATGAGGTAACATACAAACCCCACATTTGCCTTCCGCTGTTAATACTCTGGTTAGTTTGTGGCTGTGCCATGATGATAGCATTTGTGGTGCATAGCTACAGTCTGACAGAAGATGTTTTAGGTCTGTTATTGGAAAAGGATTGTTAGTGCTAATGTGGCTCTCTTTCTAGATGCGTAGATTTATTGTTAAAAATATTCAGATACAGTATCTTTCGGAAATATGGTGACTCTAGTAATATGATTTATCTTTTGGATCTGTCTGTCTCTTAATGACTTAATTCAGTATTCATTTCTTAATGAAGATCCTATTGTTTCATGTTGTAGCTGTAATTAATATCAAAAGTTTGTGTTGACTTGTATTTCATATTATTGGTTGAGGTGACCAACCAAAGTTTCCACTTTGAAGATCAATTTGTTCCACACGAACAGAGTAGTGAACCAGTCAAACTGAGCTGACTGAGTGTCAGTGAGAGAAGTATTTCTGGCTGCTGTGTAAGAGTGGACCTCCTCCTTCTACAGTCTCCTCCTACTTCTCCAGGATATAGGCAGCACTTAAACTTAGTCTTGAAGTCAATCAGAGTGGGATCTTTAACTGTACCCGCCACTGGGTCTCTCCGCTTCAGCCCACCACATACACATTCCCAGCAATTCACACTCACACTCTCACATGCACAAATGTACATTTGCACTGGCAAACATATGGAGTACTACTGCATCCTCCTGTTCTGGATCTGTAGCCAGCAGTTGGGTGAGTGAAAGGTGTTAATGCATGCCTGTTACTATGTATGTGTGTAAATCTTTACACACTGTATGTTGTGCTGATCTTTGAATAAGTTCATCTTTACATGCTGTGTGCTATGGTGATCTATGAATCAGATTGTATTTCTTTCTCTCTTTGAATATCTTTGCAGTACAGTAATTGCACCCTAATTGTTGGTTTGCCCAGATGCAACTGACAGGAAACTTTGACTCTGCTGCTTTGGTTTTGCAGAAATAGCTAGACTACAAAACCTTTTTTAAAAAAAGTGATACAGAATGACTTTTTAAAGGTCTTTTAAAGAATTTATTTAACAAATGTTTACTTGAAGAAACAGTAATATCTGAAGTTAATTAATGACTGTTTGAATGTCATCATTTAACCTGACATCTTGACAGATTATTATGATAAACTGCAGGAAGGCAGCATTCAGTGGTTTTACTTGAAGGATCTGTTGTCTTCCCTCAGCTCTACAGAGATGCTCTGTGTCTCACTGGGAGCAGACTTTTAAATGAAAGTTAATGCAATCTTTTCTCCCACAAGTTTCCAGTGATGGCATAGTAACTCATGCTGAGCCAGAACTGTGTTCAATTACCAGTGAAATCACTGTAACAGTAACACATCAAGACTGGACGTTTTAATGCATCACTGCATGTGCCAATAATAGAATAAAACTTTGTAGATACCCCAATTCAAATAATTAGCATTAGGTCAAATTGGTGCAATGATGCAGTTCAAATCACTATATGTTACAGTTTTGAGCTGTGAAGCTGTTAAGTGTAACCGCATTATTAAAGCACTTGCCTCATTGTATCCTGGCCAACATGTCTGTAAAATGTGCATGTGCTTGTTGTCACCAAGGCTTTATTAGGAACATGATATTGTGCTATTTTCCCCAGCATTTATAACTCCTTTCCTGTTACGTGGTATCACCCTGAGGTTAGGACCAAAAAAAGAACGGTCTACAAGGCTCAAGAAATGAAGTAGTTCACTCATTCTCAATGTGGTTTACTAAATGGTACAAAACTAAAAAGTGAACGAGAGGAAATCTCTATTGTAAATATTTGGTTGGATTTTGGAATATATTGCAACTAAGGTTTGGACTGATGCCACAGTGAGGGAGACACTGACCTTGTAGCTGGAGTCTGTGGGGAGAAGACTTGATTCTGGCTGTGTTGGGAGATGTTTTGGCAGGCACTTAAGAGGGAGGTTGCATTTTTGACTGCTGTTTGTGTTGCTTGTGAAATCCTAGAAGTTTTCGATCCATGATACCATTTAGATAACTTTGAACAGAACCATTTCATGTAGTGGAACTGAAACTGTTGCAGTGACTTGAATAAGACCAACTTTTTTTTTCTTGATAAATGTCCCTTTCTTGATAAATGATAAATGTCCCTTTCTTGATAAATGATAAATGTCCCTTTTTCTACCTTCACCTGATTGGTCATCATATAGCATGAACTATGACTTCCCTCCTTTTATGGACATGAAGACTTCATGTACTTAACTTAAATTTTCATAAGAAATTTTGTATTATTGGTATCTTCAAATTGCATTGATTTTGGTGTTTATTGATATCCTGAAGTCATTGGATCCTTTGTTGCTCGGGACAGAAAGGACACATTTCCAAGGGTGTGTTTGGAGTACTCTTCAAAAAGGGAATATAAGGGATGCTGCTGTAATGCAATTCATTTTTTAAATGCAGCCTCCAAAGGATGTGGCTCCTGAACTGTAATATTCACTATCACTGATGTAATAAATATTATAGCACAAAGCTCTGTACTGAACCACAATATAGCTGTCTTCCCCATTATTGTTCCTATGGCTTTCAGGTTCCACATTTTTACCTATTCTGGGTTAAAACAAGTGTGAGGAAGGAAAGGTCTTGTTGCCACAATAAATGTGTTTAGACCACTGCAGCTACTACAACACAGCATGACAACATGGGTAAATAAGGCTGACAACCTCCTCTCTGTTGTGGAGGACATCTCGCCACCACTGTCAACCTTAATCTGCAGTGTTAAACAAAGAGAAGTCTGGAAGTTATAGCTTAGAGGAAGATGATGAAGAGGATATTTCTGGAATGAGGCTGTATAAGTTTGAACTGAAGCATGATGGAGAAACATAGGCAAACATAGTGTTTAGTCACTAAGGGCCAGACAAACTCCAGAACCAGCTGAATAACACTTTTTTCTGTTATTAACATGCAGCAACATTTGTTTTCACTTTAAAATGAAGTGCCTCTGTGTAAATGTTGAATAAGTCTAATGATCACTCTGCTTCTGAAGATCTGTTCTGTTTACCTGCTCAGTGCTTGGGTTGGTTGCATTTGTTTGGCATCAGAGGCACAGAAACATATCTTGATTGTTGTGGTAAAATAACCCTAACCCTAACCCTAATAAAATTAATTTAGCAAGTGATTGTTAGAAATGTAAAACATTTTGAAAGTATTGGGTTTGTTTTACAGTATTAATATAAATAGGCTGTTGGATTTTGAGTTATTAATGGTCCATCTCAGAATAATTCACATTGGTGATAAACATCTTGTGCCATAGAGACTTGGTGTCACTTCCTAGAAAACACTGTTGATGATTGATAGCCATTGCCCAGTTGGCTGTTACATATTAAGAACATCTGGTTTTTGATACCCTGTAGCTCTTTGAGTATTGACTCTGGCATGGGTAACAGTAATAAAAGGTGCCAGGATATTTGAACTTATATTATCCACTGCAAAATATCTTTCCACACAAAAACCACATGGTAAACTCAGAATGGATCAGTGGGCAGTACGTTGTGTTGCATCTGAAATTCATATTTTGTGCTCTCTGTTCTCATATTTCTTAAAAATTCAAGCCACTGGGTATTTAACATATATGTCTGTACCTGTGCTTAGCAGAATTTATCATAAACATAGATTAAAGCACTATAAAGAACCGAAAGCATCAGTGTGTTTTAAATATTCTAATCAATATCACACAACCCCATCCTGCATATTTGTTATGCGGATGGTCTCAAGCCAGCAGTTTGCACAATAAACCCACATGGCTGCTGTATGTCAGTGTGCTTGTGGTGGAGCTCCTGCAGCTTGGGGTTGAGCCAAAGGCAGCCATGGAATAATGTGGGTCACACCAGCAGCCACTGGCTTGAGGTTTATTTATCTGGGCATGACAGCAAGTACACGGGAAACTCAGGAATCTGACTTTGCATTGGTAGCTGCTGATATTTAAAGGAATATTAAATTGCCCGGCCACAGTATTAGCTTGACATGGAAAATGAATCACCTCCATTCTTGAGCTTTCACACCAACACTTTCCCCTCATATAGCTTTTATAATTTCTTGGACAGACTTTAGTGTTTCTCTGATCACATCTAGGAAAAAAAATTCTAGCATTAGAATTTCTATTGTACCAGAACATTTACATGCTCCATTTGATTGATAGAATAAAACCAGAATAATTCATGTCATTGCCCTCCATTTGTAAAATTGTTTATAATGCACACAGCACTGTCAAAAGTTGCCTACTGATTGTGTGTGTATTTTACACAGACCATCTGTTCCCAGTGGTGTGTTCCCATTTTTAGTCACCCCTAAGTTTCTAGATAAATAGAAACAGTTTGGTGGCAGGATGAAAGATCTCATGAGCAAAGTTGAGAATGTGTCAGTATTTACATGGCAGAAAGCACTGTTTTAATAGTGATTTGAATAAAAAAAAATCAAATGATCTATAGTTGTGCCAACCATGGTGTGATAAACACTTAACAGTAAATGAGAATGAGTTACTCAGTCTGTGACTTTCACTTCACATAATGTAGGCTTTTTCCCAAGTTTACTGTAATTTTCTTAGGAATAGCAAGGGCCAATGTTTAGTTTGCTGTTTGTGTAGACAGATTATTATCCCCCTAAATAATCACTATCACAGGAGAGCAGCCAATTTTACATTTCAGTTGAATGACATACCAGTCCAAAATGTTATCTTTCCTCTAAACACAAACAACTGCACATCCAGAGCTGTAGTTGCAATGGCATGTGGAGTGTACGTGTGTGTGTGTGCCTGGTATTCCTTATGTTGTGGGGACCTAAATCTGTTTACACAGTGACATTATGGGGAGAAAAATCAAGTCCCCATAATGCAAATTGCTATATTTTAAGGTGAAGACATGTTTTAAAGTTAGTTTAAGGTTATGATGGAAGATGGGCGACTGCTTGCTGAAGACAAGGGCAAAGGCAGCGAGAGAGACAGAACGGTGGAAGTGTGAAAGTTAGAGTAGGGACTTTAAATGGAGAGACTATGACTGGTAAAGGGAGCGAGCTGGCTGATATGATGGAGAGAAGGAAGGTAGATACATATATTGGGTTTGCAAGAGACTAGGTCGAAGGAAAGCAAAGCCAGGAGCATCAGAGGTGAATTCTAATTGCTCTAGCATGGCTTAAATAGAAAGCAAAATATGGTAGGATTAATCTTGAAGGAAGAGATTGTGAAGAGTGTTCTGGAGGTGACAAGAGTGTCAGACAGAATCTTCAGTTTGAAGCTACAAATTGAACATGTGTTGAATATTGTCAGTACGTACGCCCCACAAGTTGGTTGTCAGTTGGAATAGAAAGAGGAGTTCTGGAGTAAGTGGTAGGGAGTGTTCCTCTGAAGGAAATAGAGGTGATGAGAAGGTGTTGGGTAGGTGTGGAGTTAAGGAGGGGAATGTGGAAGGTCAGATGTTCGTGGATTAGTGTTTGGTGTATCCTCTGAACAGAGGAAAGAAGATAGGAAACTGGAACAAGGAGGTACAGGAAAGTAATCAAAGGAAGAGGATGGCAAGAAAAGGATGGACAGCCATGGAGATGAAAGAAGTAGGCAAAGGAAAGTGAGGTGAGAGGCTGGACAATGAGGAAGGAGAGAAGGACTTGCAGCAGGTTAGAGTGATTAGGGAAAGAGATGGTAATGCGTTAACAAGTGAACAAAGTGTGCTGAGAAAATGGAAGAAATACTTTGAGTAGATGATGAATGAGGAATGTTAAAGAGAGAGGAACACAGGTGGAGGCGAGAGCCTCAGGAAGTAGATCAGTGTCAGGGGTGATGTGTAGCAGAACAATAGCAGCAAAAAGTGAAAGGGGAAAGCTACAAAATGGCAGTGAAACCTGCTATGATGTGCGGCTTGGAGACAGTGGTGCTGTCTAAAAGACAGGAGGCAGAGCTGGAGCTGATGCTGAGATTTTGATTGGAGGTGACCAGGATGGACAGAGTTAGAAATGAACATATTTGAGGGACAGCTCAGGTTGAATGGTTTGGAGATAAAGTAAAAAGAGGAAGATCACAGAAAAGGTTTCTCGATGTTGTTAGGGAGGATATGAGGACAGTTGGTGTCCTCATATAGAAGGAGAAGAAAAAGAAGGGGGAGGAGAAGGAGACGACGACGACAAATGTTTTTGTGATTTCTTCATATAGACATAACTTCCTTTAAGTCATTCTTCACTGAACTGTAAAGAACAGATGTGTTTGTAAATGTTGTGATGAGTCATACTAAACTACTCACTTAAAAGCTATGCTGCTTAACCTAAACATCTGCCCATGTCTGATAGTCAAATGCGGTGGACGATTCAGCTGCTCTGCTTGCACAATAAATTTAAGATGGGGTAGAGGCAGGCCATGTTAAAGGATGAGAACGAATGATGTTTGATGCACTTAGTTCTGATGGTTATGTCTAATCACTGTCAATATAATGTGTGTTTCTTTTAGTAAAAGTTACGGACAAGCTTGCTTTCATAGACTGACCCACTGCACAAGAAGTACTGAACTCGGGGACATTGGTTGTGCCAGTAATTATTAAACATGTCTTGTCTTTCTTCCAGGATTCAGTGACTGCTTCAATATTAACACTAAGAAACACAGGGTCATCAAAGGCCCTAAACAAGCCCAGTTTGGATACACTGTTCAGCAACATGTGGGTGCAGGAGGAGAAAAGTGGTAAGATATTTCTTGGATTTTCACACATTTTCATTTTTTTATCCTCTAAGTTTAATTATTATTATTAATATTATTGTTATTAATATTGCTATTAATAATAATAGCAATTTATTTAATTAACTATGCTCAATAAAAAGTGGGAAAAGTATTGACGTAGTGTAGCTTGGAAAACAAATGTTATGCTCTTTTAAGTAAAGCCATGTTTAATAATTAGATTAGTCACACCACCATCCATCATTGTTTAAATAAGTTAAACATTTTTTTTATGTGATGGCAAATGATTACTAAACTTTAATTTGATTAAAATTTCCACTAGCCCTAGTGCCAATATGTGACAGCATCTAATATATTTCCTAGTTTTTCAGCAACTGGAATGCTGGATTAACATTTTTGTGGCTTCAGAAACCACAATTTATCTGGGTGAGTGAGTGAGTTCACTATGACTGTAAAACACACACTGACAAGGTGTAGAGCTGAGGGACTGTCTGTCTTGGCAGCAAAACAATAGAATGTTTCCATTCATCCCAGGAAGAAAACTGATCTATTGTACCTCTCCTTTGGTGTGCAGAGTTTTCTCCAATTAATTTATGCTTGCAAAATAAACTGCAGTCTTGCACAGTCATGGATACCTCCCATTCATCATATTACCTCATAGCACAAGCTGGCTCCTGACACCCACTGTTATTTGACCAAAAACAGAGTCTGGCACCCCCCAAAAAGTCTGATTGCAAGCACAGTACTAGGAATATGCAATGATCCAGCTGTGCTACTGTGCTTCTATGTGTGTGTGTTTAAATCATTAGTTCTGTTTGTATATGCTCTATAATCTATAATCTTATAATCTATATTTTCTAGCCAAAAGTGTGGCAACAAAAAAAGGCAACTGGACTTAATTGAATTTCTTGAAGACGTCTGGGAGTCCCAGACTCTCCACCAGTCAAACAGAACTGAAGAAGCCTCTTGGATGAGAGGTGAAACGTCTTCAAGAAATTCAACTAAGTCCAGTTGCCTTTTTTTGTTGCCACACTTTTGGCTAGAAAATATAGATTATAAGATTATAGATTATAGAGCATATACAAACAGAACTAATGATTTAAACACACACACATAGAAGCACAGTAGCACAGCTGGATCATTGCATATTCCTAGTACTGTGCTTGCAATCAGACTTTTTGGGGGGTGCCAGACTCTGTTTTTGGTCAAATAACAGTGGGTGTCAGGAGATTCAGTGTGGACAGCAAAGTAAGAATTTCATTGTACAGGGAAACCTGTTTCCATACTGTGCATATGACAATAAACGCTTTGAATCTTGAATCTTCTAAAAATTAGCTTCAATCATTTTTTTTTTTTAATCCTTACATTTAAATGCTTAGATGTTTTCCTATTTATGTATACAGTCTCAGGAGCATTAGGCCTTACTAATAACAATGCACTGTATGAAGAAAAGCCCACTTTAATAAGCACCACAGCATTGCAGCTGTGATGTTCTTGCAGTCCTCCAGCAAACAAATTTAGGTTATTGAGCTCAACCTTCCAAGCAGGACAATGGAGTGTAATCCAGAAAATAGTCAAATATATTCAAGTAAATGTTGCTGGCTGTCATGTAACATGAACATCAATCAAATAAAAGCTTCAGAATAATACTCTGACTTGGGAAAATGCCACCTCTTTCATCTCCACTCTGCTCTCCAGACACTTCTTATTTGGTTGAATAAATTTAATCTCCAGACAGAAGTGTTTAACACTCTACAGTACTGTGTACTACATTCAACTAACAGCAACAATCTGTTTTACAACAAGTGCTGTTTGAACATAACAGAGCCCATGTACTGTATATGGATTAATAACATGTGCTTTGTATCCCATGCTGAAGATCTTTATTGTTTTGCTGGCAAGTTATCCATCTTCCATCACCCTTGAGCAAGACATGAATGTGTTTGTGTGTATGGATGTGGATTTTAAATTATTTTATTCATATAATATCATGTAAGAGTATTTTGTTTGGCAGTAAAATAACTATGCACTGCTGTTCAATAAAATCACAGATGTGTTTGGAGCCTTAAAGACAAAAAAAGCAAAACAAAACAAAAAACAGTGTCTTCTATTGTGTGTGTTATAGACGAGGTCTTTCCTTTATGTCTTTGGCCCAGTTTAAGATTTTAACTATAAAATGGAGGTGTTTTAGGAAAGTGATGACACTGTAGATGGTTCATATTTGTGAAAAGGATTATTTAAAGGTTAAAGCTTCTGCTGACCTAAACAGCTGTTTTCTGGTTGAGCCTCTTCTCAGGTCTGTGCAGGCATGAACCAGTTAGTTGCACCAGTTTTTAAATTGACCTGTTCTAATCTGACAAAGTACTTAATATGCCAGAGTTGGTGTGGAGAGGGTTTGAGATTTAGTTTTGGGTTAAGGTTAAAAATGATAATGATGTCACCTGTCAACTGATTTGCACTTTGTTAACTTTTATTATTTTTAGGACATTTTGTAGTAATGAAAATGTACATTATAAAATAACCAAGTGAAAAACTGACAGGGGCTGCCAGGTCATTCATGTCCAAGTCTGACTTTTCACCTGAACCCACACAACAGTGACACTGGTCACATTGTTACACTGTAAAATCCAGCTTTTTAAATCAACAGTCAGCCAGCCATGTCTACCACAACTGAAAAGGTCTGATGAGTCTGACATGTGTGGAATAATATCACCACAGGCATTTCCATCACAGACATCAATGTCTGAGCATGAGGTGAAAATGTTTGCAGCAGAAGAATAGTGCAGCACAAACACACTGCCAATTGAAAGTTGTACGGAGCAGAATTTTGGCATTTTTAAGTATTTTTCCCTTTTTGGATAAAATTGTCTTCATAAGCAGTGAAATAATCATAGGGTAGAAGATCAATAATGCAATGGACAATCTTCTAATTGAGAAAAGAAAACATTTTGTTAATCTGATCGTCTTCATTCTTAGGTTAGAAATGTCATAAAATTATGTTTCAATACTGCAACACTACAATATGCTGTCTAGCCAAACATAATGTGATCAGTCATGCTGAATCTCTCACTTGTATTACATTTGGGTTATGCAAAACACATCTGTAGAAACTGGACTTGAAGTTTTCCTTGAAGACGTTTCACCTCTCATCCAAGAGGCCTCTTCTTTTGAGTCCATCTGCTACCAACTCATTGTATTTTATATAAATATGACCCAGATGAAAGCAAATCTACACAGGTTTCATTATGATGACTCAATTGAACTTACTCATACTAACTTTTGTAAGCATGTGAACACACAGCTGCATGCACACACTCAATAAAGACTGTCTGTATATTTGTGGGAGTCTGTGGGAGTGTGTGTTTAATGTAAAATCTGACAGATCTCAGCTGGACTAAGGAATGTTTCGATGTCTGAGGCAAATGGGAAAACTATGATGAATAAGAAGAGTTTATTTACAGTTTTGAAAAACAAATTGTCGCATCTATGCGGTCAGTACTAAAACTCTAAACCACTGATATTGCTGTTCAGGATAATGTTTGAAAAAGAAACATCAAATACATGATCTAAGATGTAGCGGACTTATTAGTATTTAAATACTAGTGGAATCGCTAGTAAGGGATCAGTAAAGCTTTTTTGTGAACAAGAAGCAGTGATGGGAATGAAGACAATGTGTCCCACATGAGTCTGTTCTTTGAAGTTTCCAGTGAACTAAAAAAATCAATCTTTGAAGTGACAGACCACAGCTCTAGCAGGACATATGCTCACCAAGTGTCAGCACTTGAGGGAGGCATTTTTGCTGATTGTTTGGGTTTGGGTGTTTATCTGATGGCCTGGAACACTTACTCACTGGATTCTGTGAGACATTGACTCATATAAAGAGAGGATTAGATAGACGACAGGAGATACACGCAAAACAGGGAACAAAAACTAGAAGCACACAAACTGGAGTCATGAATTTGACCGTGCCGCACATTTAGATTGGCCAATTAGAAACATGTTAAATTCTGATACAAATAAAGGCTAATAGAAGTTGCAATATTCACTGTGCCTTTTTAATCTTCAAACCATGTTCATCCATGTTCCCTGAAGATTATTTCACCTCAAATAAGTATTTAAGCATTTTAATTGCTACAGTTACTAATGTTGCCTGTGAGCATCTGTGCCAAACCGAGCCAAATCTGTGGTTTAAACACTACATTTCAACAAAATTTGATTAAAGAAGAGAACATATATATTTTGAAATTACTCTGGTTTCAAGATGTTGAGACATTTTCATTAGGTTTTTTGAAAGTTTCTATCCATGACTGTTGAGGAAATGTCATCATGTCAACAACTTGTCATTTCTTCACGTGTCTTCATAAGGTGCTCTAAACACTCTGCCAGACAAAACAGACACACTGGGGAGCTTCCACTTGGCAAATAGTTTGTCTCTTTAAAGTTGATGGGATACACGGACCTACACACACTAGTCCCACTTTCTATTTCCTCTGTTTATTTTTCTACAGTTGAACCAGGTCTCCTCAGTGGAGACCTGACCTTTGCTCTTCACCCCAGTTATGAGTTGCACACCACAAAGAACTACTGAGATTCTGGGAAGTCTTTCACCACTGGTCCTAAACAGTGTTCCATTCAGTTAGCCCATTTGCAGAGCTGCAAAATGGGCTGGGGAAACAAAACTCAGTCTATTGACATGTCGTGATTTTCATGTTATCCACCTCCGCCAAGCAGCAGACCACAGTCAGAGACCAGCTTGTTGGAACATTGTTATGTATTGTTGTAGTGCTATCATGACTTTCAGTATATTTTTATGGAGAAAGTGTTGAAATGCTATGAGGAATAAACATCATCTTTTTTGTAGCCCTAATCTACAAACATAGGGTTAGGTATAGGAATAGGAAGTAATTTTAAAGGAGCATCCTGTAAATTTTAAGTTAAATCTTACTGGGTAAGAGATGACTATACAAAGAGGAACAGTGTGGAGATAAAGTAGTATTTTTCCTGTGGAGACCATAAATGTCTGGAAACATTTTATCCTGTCTCTTGAGTCCGTAGGAAACTGTAGAGTGTGGACAATTCAACACATCATGAATAAAATAAAATCCTCAACTATTTAAAGGTATCATTAATAAAAGAACACGGGGTAATGCAGACAAGCACGATGTGATTAGTAAGTGTGACATTGAAGTATCACACTCATGTTTGGGGCAAGGATGTGGTTTGACAACGTATGTACGTCTCCTTCCAAATATTGAAAACAATACCGCATTAATGACAGCCTGGACAAGGCAATGGCACATCTGCAAACCCCAAAATCCTGTTCTCCTGGTAACTATGGTAGAAAATGTCCTCACATTCAATTTAGGTCGAATTTTGTCTTTCAGTGTCATTAGCATTCTTGCATTGATGATGCACCAAGGTTCTGACTTGACCCTAATGAGCTGTGGAACTCTTATGTTTGAACAGCTTCTGGTGAAATTCAGGACGTCCTCTGGAAGGCATCCAAATCACATGGTTTAACAATGGTTCCTTTTCATCCAAGTAGCTGTATCCTGACCTGAACCCATGCTACAGTGTGTGCTCTTGCCGAAGGATAGCAGTAACTGAAGTAATAATCATGATATTAATAGCTGTGGAAATATGTACTCTGTTGGAGCCACTGTGGTGAAAATTACTTCCAGAGTCTGTGAGGCTTTCAATACTGGCTTCAAGAGCAATAACACTGAAGCTTAATTCCATATGAGTCATTCTTTGATGTGACATGACGGACTGTTTGAACATCATTTCCTCTTGTACTCAGTTGCTGCTGTAACATGTCAAGTCATAACTGGTATGATTCTGTGCATATCCCCAGAATCAGACATGCAGTACATAACGTGCACAGCTGCACCACAAGAAACTTACAAATGAAGATGTTAGACCACATGATGACAAGAATACTCAAGACTGAAAATTAATTCTCAGTCTCATTGGTGTAAGTGGTTAAAACAAGTTATTTAAAGTTAGGGCATTTAAAAGTGAATGTGATTTAATTGTAATGAACATTTTTTTTACATGAAAGAGTTTTGGCTTTTAGGTTACAGCAGATTATTATTTTTTTTTTGATTATTATATTGAGTACATGACTTTTCAGGGTTAGGGTTAGGGTGAGCTCACAAAACAGATTTTCAGAAAAAAAAAAACATTTTTGGACATTGATGAATAGCTACAATTGACTGGTTTACTGTCACGTCTTATTTGTTGTGTCGTAATTAATGAATCCAAAGAACACTCTTGATTTATACTGAAAACGTACAGTATATCTTGACTTCACACCGATCAGACTTACTATTACCTATTACTATTACTATTACTATTAAGTGTTTTGTAGGGGTGAAGGGTTTGTATAAGTCTTGAAACTAGGGGGAACCATGTGACTGACCCAGCAATCCTTGAATGACAGATCTGTTTTATTTTATTTGTTAGACTTTGACCTGAAAGTCTATGCAGGAGGTTAACCGGTCTGTTTTTGCAATAAAGTGGTGTCGAGTGTCTTTCCTTTGGGGCATCACTGAACTGGGGGGTGGCTCATTTGTTCACTGCTTTCTGTGGTTTCACTTGGACACCACAGTTGTTTATATTCCTCATTCAACCATTATATCTATGCTGAACATTTTTTTATTAACTTAGTAACTTGTTAGTAACTTGGGTGAAGTTAACCAAACAAACAAAAAACACTACTTGCAAGTTTCTTTGAACTATTAACAATTGTTCAGAATCATGCAGGCTTAGTATTGTGTCAGTTTCTTGTACTGCATGTACTGCATGGGGAGCCAATGGGAGCAACAATCAGAACCCTGAAGCTGATACAGCTAAATTTAATTCAATGGTCATTCAGTTGTTATAGCCGTGTGTTTTTTCTACAGACATGTCGGACACTCTACAGTATTCGACACAGTATCTGGAGTTAACGGGTTAAAGACTATAAGGCAATTGGACATTGGATTATGTGATAATGCATTCTTGACTTGTAAATGGATGTACATTAGGATGCCAAAAAAAACACACAAGATGTAAGGACTTCAAGGAACTGAGTGTACAGAGATTAGCCAGGAAGAATACAGAATCTTCAACCCCACATTGAATTTTAATGTAAAGTTTCCAAGTTTATTTATAACGAGCATTTATAAACAATCTGACTTGAATAAAGTGTTGTAAAGAACAGAAATACTTCTTATTTCTGAAATAGATTAGAATTCTAGACATAAATGCCTTCAAGGGAGCAATCAGTCCTGAAGTGAATGCACCAGTTTACTTAATATTGTCCATCTCCTGAACTCATTTAAATATTTCAGTGACATTTATAAGACCACACTGACCCTTGATAGGACACCCACTGTTAAGTGCAGGACTGGCTCTCTATTGTGTCCAGGAGACGACTGGTTCAATTGGCCAGCTACTGGACATAAGTGAACATTCTTACTCATAAATAATGGTTTAACATCTTGGTAAGTGCATGTGTTTTGTCTGGATGATTGTGCTCAGAAACGCAATCATATTTCCTATAAAATCAATATCAAAATGTTTATAGACAGTAAGTTAACAATGACTCTTTAAAGTGGTTCTAATTTTTGTATTTTGTTTGTTTTCAGGTTATTAGTGGGTGCTCCGTATGAAATGAATGGCCCTTACCAGACGGGGGATGTTTACAAATGTTCACTGACCAAACGAACCAATGGCAATGGTTGCTCCAAGCTCAACTTAGGTAAACTATCAGAATCATTTTGATGAATGGAGAAAAAGAGTGGGTGTCTGTTGTATAGGTGTTTAACTGTTAAGCTGTCCACATACTCGCTGTACATATGTCAGGAAACACCACGGTGGCATGTGGTAGACTAAAGTGTGGGGACCATACCAATCATTCCACTTTTTACTATTTTTTTAGTGGTTTATGTATATTTCCATGTGTGTAATACCACACATCCCACCGCATTCTTCTTCATATGGGTTGCACATGTGCTGTGCTTGTTATGTAGGCACATGAAGTTCTGTCAAGTAAACGTTTAGATCTGAGGATGTAGACGCTGGTTTGGCTGCCCAGACAGCAATAACAAACTCAAGTCCCAGATGGGGGGGACCTCTGTTTGGTCTCTGAAGGAATGGTCTATGTGTTATTGCATATACAAAATCCAAAATCCAAAATCATCTCAGTAAGACTCATTTTCCTTCAAGGAAAGATATCTCTGACCAATGTATCAGAGCGCAAGGACAAGATGAGGCTGGGAATGACGCTCACATCCAATCCCAAAGACAACAGCTTTGTGGTGAGAACAAGTTTAAAATGTCATCTTGTTTTGAGTTATACCACAGTAATGGCCTGTTGCTGTACTGTAGATAAGAGAAAATAAGAAATGTGTCATAAAATGGCAACAGTCACTCTGGGGGGGGAAAAAGTTTCCACAAGACTGACTATTGATTAAATGTGTCCATACCTGTTTTTTAATATTCTGGAATCAGTAATGTTGCTTATGGAGATGTTTTCTGTTATGTTTCAGGCCTGTGGGCCATTGTGGTCTTATGAGTGCGGTAGCTCTTACTACAGCACAGGCATATGCTCCAGAGTAAATGCAAGCTTCAAGTTCTCCAGAACGATTGCGCCTGCTTTTCAAAGTAAGAGCGAAATTGTCTTTTAAGTTTGACAGGCATGGATTGTTCATAATCACAGCATGGAATTGTTTACTCATTTATGAATATCTATTATACCTTATATTTATATATGTTTTTCAGGATGTGAGACCTATATGGACATAGTAATTGTTCTGGATGGCTCGAATTCCATCTATCCCTGGTATGAAGTGCAGGCCTTTCTCATCAACATCCTACAGAAGTTTTATGTTGGACCAGGTCAAATACAGGTGTGTAATCCATTCACCTTTTATGTTTGTTGAGGATCATGGGGGGACTTTGAGCCAATTTCAGCTGACATTGGGCCAAGAGGCCTGATACACTGGATTAACACATGTCTTTGGACTGTAAGAGGAAGGCAGAATATCCTAAGAAACCCCACGCACATGGAAAATATGCAAACTCCACAAAAAGGCCTCAGATGAAGCACGGTTTAAAGGCACCAGTGCTAACTGCCGCACACCGAGTCACTCTGTCCTTTCAATAAACTTTAAGCTATATAGAATGGAATACATTTTTGAACCAAAAATCAAGTTTACCGATGTCTACTTAGATAAATTTAATAATATTTATGGTCAAAAACCTCATAGTCTCTTCAGATTAAGTCTCTTCTGAACAGGCACTCTGTTTCTGAGCTAATGCCCACCCCCAGAACATTGAGTCTTGTGATTGGCCAGCTACCAGCTGACTGGCTGCTCCATGGTGCTGCTTCTTCTTCAGGTTGAATGTTAACGCCCATGCCCATGACCGGGAGTAGCTGTTGGGGGAGGGTTCTTTGCATGGCAAATGTGCTAGTTACGTAACTAAACTCGACTTTTCAAAACCCTTCTTTCTGAGAAGTTGCTGAAGTGTTTATTGTGACATTTTAGTGATGTTTAGATATGGGAAGGACGTGGGGACGCACCAAAAAACATCAGAAATTTAATTTTCCTTAATGTCCTCTTTAAAAAGCCGAAAAAGCTCTTTCTAGTTTGATAAATGAATGCACTCATATTAACTGTCAAATATCTCTGTCATTGTGTTTCTGCCAACAGGTCGGAGTTGTTCAGTATGGTGAGAAGGTGGTTCATGAATTCAAACTCAGTGACTACAAATCAGTAGAAGAAGTGGTGAAAAGAGCGCGTAGTATCAACCAGCGGGGTGGTGAAGAGACCAACACAGCTCTCGGCATCAATGTAGCTCGGTAGATTATTTGCATTTGTACAAAATGAGCAGCTGCTTTATCACTACTTCCTCATGCAATCTCTTATACTCAAGGCAAACGTGTCCTTACAGCTCACAAGCTTTCAAACAAGGAGGTCGGCGTGGTGCCAAGAAGGTGATGATTGTGATAACCGACGGAGAGTCGCATGACAGCGCGGACCTCCAGCAAGCCATTGAGGACAGTGAGAAAGATGGCATCACCCGATATGCCATTGCTGTGAGTCTGCTAGAGCTATTACTGTTCTGGATTAGATGGTGGGTTTTCACTTGGTTTTCTGATGTCTAATAAATTTCTAGTGCAGCATTAGAATACCAGAAACATTAGTGTGGTGACCTGATAGTCTTTAGTTAAAGTAAGTCTTAAAAGCTAAGTTATCAACAGAGCCAAGAACACTCAAGTGCTCTCAAAGAGATCCAAGTATAAGCTCAGTTAAAGGTGTAAATGATATCTTCATGGTTTTTTTTGGTTTGTGCTGGCACAGCAAATGTCTCATTTCCATCTACTGGCTAAACTGGCTATAGACATCTGAGCAAAAACTCAGTTGTTTGGTCAAAAGCAAGTGGTGATGGTGTGGAAAATAAAAACGTCTAAAACCTTTTGTGCTAATGAATGAAATTACATCTTATTTGTGTCATCATAGGTCCTCGGCTACTACAACCGCAGAGGAATTAATCCTGAAGCCTTCCTCAATGAAATCAAGTACATCGCCAGCGACCCAGATGATAAGCATTTCTTTAATGTGACTGACGAGTCAGCACTGAAGGATATTGTGGACGCTCTTGGAGAACGCATCTTCAGTTTAGAAGGTTTTGCGAGAAAATCATTGCCCTTTTTCACTGTAACCTATTGATGCAGTGAGTTGACATAGAAAGTTAGCTTTAACAATTATTCACTGTGTTGCTTGACAGGAATATCTTTTTTCTATCTTTGAAACAGAATAAATTTAAAGTTTGCACTTTGCAAAGGTTGCTGAATGTTCAAAATAAATATTTTTAAAATGTCAATGGATATTGGAATGGACATTTCAGTAAATGTTTGATATGGTAGAGAATACATTTCTATTTAAATAAAAAAAAAAAAATACTGATTGTTAAAATATGTGTTGCCACCATTTGGTCTGCTTCAACAAGGACCTAAAATCCACTACATTTTCTCACTGAGATTTCAATGCGCTCCTCAGTAGTTAGCTGTAAATGACTGGACATGCTTGAGCTTATTTTGAGTCCTGTTGCCTACAGCTACCTGCTGAAGTTGACCATGACCTGGATAAGTGAGAACCTTCACAGACAGATTTCAATGCCATTTTCTTAGTGTGGTTGGAAGATGAAGTCTCTCTGCCATTGTTGCTGCTGCTATAGTGGTTCATATCTCTAAGACTGATTTGTTTACACAGGGACCAGCAAGAATGGGACAGCGTTTGGCCTCCAGATGTCTCAGGCTGGATTTTCTGCACACAACGTTGAGGTGAGTCTGACTATTGCTACCACATCACCCCATACAACAACACACATTGTCTCAATTTCTGGTCCATCGTAACTGCTCCCCATAACTTGCCATTCATCACTCTCCCATCCCCCTTGAGGGTCCTACTGTGTGGCCCCAGAGGTTTAGGTAATACTGATTTAGGACCCTCTGACAGGGGAGAGAGGCCATTTTCCACTTCAGTCATGCAGTGATGGGAAATAAGACACCACTTGTTCCCCAGGGAAACGTATTTAGAGAGTAGTGGAGACAAAGTTAAGACAGTCTTACATCAGAATCATGGGTTTTTTTTGCTTGCTATTTGCAGTTATATCTCGGAGCATATACTGTAGTTGCAGGTGTGCTGGCTCTCTAGGCAACACAACTGTAGAAGGAAAATGAGGCACATTTCTTAAGTACGTGTTCTTCATACCAGCTTATTGATTACATTCCTCTCATTCGGGCTCGTGACTGTCATTTGATGATGCTGCTGCTTTTGATTTTACCAGTTCTCTTTCGCAGTGTAATTAATTGAGAAAAAAATAGATATACCTTATTTACGATGACAAAATAAATATGAAGTAGAATATTAAGCTGTTTTGCAGGACTGGTTTGAAATTCAGGCAATAAGGTCAGATTCCAGAGATGTTCGACAACACCAACCTGTGAAAGTAGGATAAATTATCGGAAAGAATGTTAGGGGTATAAAGGAGAAAACAGAAGGTTTTGCTGAACGTGATGTTTGCCAAATCTGATGGCTGCTTATGTCATATACTATCCAGATGTTTCATGCATCTGCATACTCTGTATGCTGCGTGCTTTGTTAAAAGTAATTGCAAAACTGATTAGCAGAATATGCATTATGGACTTGATATAAAATGTCTACAGTATATCCTTTATACAAGTTTGTGTATTTATGAATGACCAAAAGTCTGGCCTCCTCCTATAAAATTGTAACAAAAAAGTGTTCACATACTAACCAAAGAAAGGCACATGCCCATATATGCAGTAGCTCCAGCAGAAATAGGTCACTGGTTTATAAAATTGAACTGTTTTGGGGTTTCATTCATTTGCCATGGAGACCATTTTGACAAAAACATATAACCACAGCGGCATAACGCAGCTGTGATGTAGTGCAAGCGTGGAGAGCAAATTATTCCATTTTTGAGGAAGGAAATCACTAGATGTTTTGCTCAAGCACTGGAAAATGTGTTGTTGGCATATTGTGCATGGCATGAAAAAAAACTTGCTCATTAAGCAGTGAAACCCTGTAATTATAGTGTTAGTATTGTGGACCATTGACCATTGGACCTTCCTGTTCCTTCATGTGTCTGAACCTAATTTCACTTATGGTTGGTTTGCTTTTTTTAAATTCCGATTTATAAATAACACTGATCAAGTGGAAAAAAAACAAACAAGAGGAAATTATTGTTTTTTGTATATTATTTGTTTTTGAGTGAATGTTCAAATGTAGCTTTTGTGAACATTGATAAAGTAACTGTTGGTTTGTCATTACTAAAGCAGTAAATGACAAAATTGACCCTTGAATAAGGTTCACAATCTATCAAAAAAGTTCTTATAATTCCCAGATTTGCCCAGCTGATTTTGCCCAATGTACAACTGTATAATTTTGGAGAAATGGAAAAGGGAACACTTTTTTTTAATTTTTCTTTGTCAAGAGATATGTTAGATATTAAAGAGATAGCAGGTTGTCTTTCACTCCAAACTAGTGTACATACTGATGTTTCCCTGTGCAAGACACTTAACCCACAGATGCTTCTGGTGGATGTGCTGGCACCATGTGAATGAGTACAAAAGATGCACTGTATGAATTTGTGAGTGAATAGATGTGAGTGGGTGAATGGTAAAAGTGTAGTGTAAAGCAGTTGAGTGGTCATCAAAACTAGAAAAGTGCATGTAAATACATACCATTTGACATTGCTTTATCTGTAGATGCCAGGAACACTGCTGTGCTTGTTCTATTGGACCTCACAGCGGCATTTGATATAGTTGACCACCTTATTTCTTGACTGACACATGATGTATTCATAAGCACTGCACTTAAGTGGTTTATGTGTTATTTGGCCAACAGAAGTTTTTCTGTTATGGTTGGTGACCTCTCACCTTCTCATGCTCCTTCCTCATTATACCTGCTACCTTCAGACTTTCAGGGGCCATAATAAGGAAGCACAATTTGTCTTTTCACTATGCAAATGTATGGCAATAATGGCATCAGCCTCATAAACAGTGTATCTCATTTCCTCCATATACTGTCAATGAAAGTTAAACAGAGGGCATCTTGTTTGGTTCTAGCTTGTATAATGTCTGTATTTCAAATTTTGTTGCTCTGGCCTCTCATTTCACACCGCCCGTAAAAAATCTGGGGGTGATTTTTCATAGCAGTTTCAGTTTGATTTCTTTGCTCTGGCAAATTTGGCAAAGATTTTAACTTGAAAACAGGGTGTTACTCTTATCTGTTCAACGAACGGCTACTGGATATCCCCAGGTCAAGATACAAACTGTGAGATGTACATTCTGTTGCTGTTAACACTCCCAAGCTCTGAAACAGGTTACTCCTGATTTACACTCAGTTACTGACCTTGGAATTTTTGAAAGTAAACTTAAAACATATTTTGTTTTTTAGAAAAGCTTTTAAAATTCAGAATCACTGTGGCACTTTCACTTAATTGAACAGTTTAACTGAGTCTTATTATTTTATTGTATTTTATTCTATTCTATTATGTCTTTTCATTATTTTTATGTGAAGAACTATGATTACTCTGGTCCTCTTAAGTAATAAATAAACATTGATTGATTGATTGATTGATTGATTGATTGATTGATTGATTGATTGATTGATTGATTGATTGATTGATTGATTGATTGATTTGACTTGAAATAGTTGTTTGGACTAAGGTGAAGGGTCATGTTCATTACAGGAAAAAGATTTGTTCCAGTATAAAGAGCTTGGAATCTGTTCACTCTTATACTGTAAATCTTGATGCCTTATAATTCCCATTACAAATTGTCCTAGAAATAGCATGGACCCCTGACTTCTAAAACTGTAGCATCATTTACATCAAAGTGAATATAATTTATGTGCTGTTTGAGTAAAATCTCTATTTAGATTTAGAATAGGGTATGGCCACACAATCTATGCAGCGTCTAGTATTCAATCAAGCTTCTGAAAACAACAGTGTGCTGTGGCCAAAAGAGCACAGTAGATTAAAAGATGATTGTAAACAGGAGAAATATTGCTTCCACTTTGTTATCATTCAGATTAAAATGTACCAACACCACTTCTCACCTACAGGATGGGATTCTGGTGGGTGCTGTCGGGGCTTATGATTGGAATGGAGCAGTGCTGAAAGAAACTCGACAGGGGAAGGTGGTCCCTCCTAAGTCCTCCTACACGCAGGAATTCCCTGAAGAGCTCAAAAATCATGGTGCCTACTTGGGTCAGTAACAACCACAGAACTCAAGCTAGAAATCCTCCTGACTGTTTGCCTCAATACTAATCCACTTGTTACTTTTGGGGTACATCCTCCTTTTTGGTGGAGGGATGTATGGTTGTTCTGAAAGAAGACCTGTGGTTTGACACCAACTGCACAAGCTGCAAACCATCTCTATCTCGTTTCAGTGTACCCATTGCTCCAGTGCATTATATCCAACCTCATCTCACTCCACTTGCACAAACCTCTGCTTTTATCATCAGCGGTTTGTGTGAGAACTTATCCACCAGGCTGTCAATGGAAGATATTCTAGACTTAATAGTAATATGAGGTGAAAGTTAAAGCTGGGAAAAGAGGTACAAAGTATGAAAATGAGACATGAAGGTGGAAAAGAACATAAGTGGAATTTTTTTTTGGTATAGGAAAAGGTAAAAAAAAGATGAAATAGTAGAAGAAATATGAGAAACCAGGACAATCACTTCTGACTGCTAACTGACTGCAGCTCATTGAGTTTTAACTCCTCAAATACCACATTTTACAGTTTCCCCTTGAGATCATTCCTATGGAATTCAGCCATAAAATTCAAACCATAAATCACAATAAACTCACTCAAATAACTGCAGTAAAGTCTGGGATTTTTATTACAACTTGACTATGAATTAATCAATTTACTTAAAAGTAATAATTACTTACATCACACGTAAACATGATCATCAAAACTAGTTAATACCCTGGCAAAAGTGGGAATGTTAAATCACTGACTCCATACATCATGTGGGTTGTTGTCTGGAAGTAGAGGCAGAACTAACACATTTTATGTTCACAGGTTATACTGTGACATCTGTGGTGTCGGCCAAAAATGGTCATCTACTCGTAGCAGGAGCTCCACGATTTAACCACACCGGCAAAGTCATCATCTTTACTCTAAAGAACTCTGGCAACCTCACCATCCTGCACTCCCTCAAAGGCCATCAGGTACTGCTGTATGCAGCACTTACTCGACCTGATAAAAGGTTGAGCAACTGCATGCTTTTAGAAGAATCTAACAAAACAGTTATGAAACACTAATCATAGGCATTATTTTGCTGTCCCACTGATAACATGCATTGCTGTCTGCCACGGTGTCATCCAGCATCAAAGATAGAACTTTTTGAATTCTAGTGTATTGGCTTTAAATTTACTTAACTCTTTAAAATTGAAATAATAAAAAAAGCAACTCAATAGATCTAACAGCAGTAAAACAGCTGTTTTGAGTTAAAGATTGGACTTAACAGACAGAACACACAAGCTGAGAGAGAGAATAGATTTTTGAAGATTTGACATGTGAGAATTTCTAAACAGTTCAATCTCCATGAGGACAAGTACATTTTAGTGAATGTGCTGACAAAGAAGCAGGCAGGATTCCAAATACTTGTGCATGGCAGTGGAGGCTGCAGGCACAGCAGGGCAGGTAGGTGATTCTAAGCACAGGCAATAACAGGAAGTTTAAGGAAGAAATAATTAATCTTGAGAACATAAAGTAAGAGATGATGGCAAACACATTTCTAATGAATGGTTAAATAATGATCTGGCATAGAGTTGGTGAAAGTATCAGTCCTTGTGTACTGCAGAAATTTGAACCTTGTTCCAGCTTATACTCGTACCAGGTGTATACATAATATGTTGTAGAGAAGATATCGTGCTGTTAATTGATCATTCTGCACTAACACGGGGCTGGTCGTAAGACCAGGCATTTGATACTGTACAGCAGATCATCAGCAGATCAGTGGGAATAAATCATTATTCCCAGAATCACATTTCTCACATCAAGTTTAACCTTCAGTGACCTGTGAGGACATGCAAGTTTATTATTTGTATCTGGTCACTCTTCTGAAGTGATCCTGCTGCAGTTGACGTGGTACCTTGTCAGCAACAACTCATTCAGAACAACAGTTTCTGAAGAAAACTTGTTTTTTGATCTTAGCATTCCTGAGAGAGGAACTTTGTATAGACAGATGTTTCTCATCTGAAAAACCAGCATATGAGCTTCCATCCTCTTCTCCAACTAATCCAGCAAAATACTGTAATTTACCATTTTAGCAGCTGCAAAAGTACCAGGACTTTGGTATTTTGCCGTGATTCAAGACAGTGAGCCATTTGCCTCTAATTTTAAATCTTAAAAGTCATAAATTCTAAACAGGATTCAGACAGGATTCAGACACAACATGGCCAGTTTTTCATGCAGTGGTGTAAGAAATTAAGCTAATTTTCTTTTTAAATCACAGAGAAAGATCTTTGTGTGGCATACACTATGTCTCATTTACTGTATATCTTTCAGATTGGTTCCTATTATGGCAGTGAGATTGCACCTCTGGATATTGATGGAGATGGTATAACTGACAACCTTTTGGTGGCAGCACCGATGTTCTTCAGTTCAGGCATGGAGAAAGGAAAGGTTTACATCTACAGAGTGACAGAGCTGGTATGTATGAATGCCACAAAAAGAAAATACACAGATGCTGGCCACATAATCAACTTAGGACCAAGCTTCCCCACTACACAGAAGTGGGTCAACACCTGTTCAAACTCCAGACTTTTCCAATAATTTCTAACACACCTCACCAAAAGTGTCTGGTAACACACACTGCACCAGTCTGTGCTGCATTCCAGTTCCACATTTAATACACAGACACACTGCAGGCAGACATTTGACACATGACCTTGTACAGATTAAATGTGCAGATCAAATGAGAAAACTTTGTCATGCCATGGTACTGACTTTATTAGATGTGTGGCATGAACTCAACAGGAAACTATTCCACTCTTAAAAAAACCCATTTCAAGCAAAGCATTTGAAAGCTACTTTCTTCAGTGAAGGAAATTTCCCACTGTTCCATACTGTCTAGTTTATTGGAATTAGGAATGAACCCAGTTGTTTCTAATCTACTAAACAACCCAAGAAATCACTGTCTGAAACCACACCATCAGGACAACAGTAATACATTTGAGATAATTGAAATGATTACTTGTCATTATGTAGTTAAGTTACACTTTTCTCTAGACCTGCACAGTGATTTCATTCTGGAAAAATTAGGTCAGATGCCATGAAATCACAGGAAATACTGCACATCCACAATATGATTCTGCAATATTGTTTTGTTTTTTAAGTTACACAAATTAATTTTTAACCAATCTTGTCGTAAAAATCATAATTTAGCATCTCAGCGTATTTTATTGTCTGCTTCAAACCAGCACTTCAGCACCTTTAGAAATCTCTGATGGATATCTAGTATATCTATATAAATTCTTAGTGGAAGGTTCCTTAAAAAGAAAAAAGAAAAAAGAAGTATTAGCCAAGTCGTATGGCCAGTCATATTATCGTCCATAGGAATATGAACTCCCTTTTATTTTACAAAGGTACGTTCAGGGGCGTCATCTGCAGTTAGGCTCCTACTGGACGACAATAGCTGTCAATCAATCTATCATCTATATATTCCTCTAACTGGGAACATAATTTAGAGAATGTTCTGCAGAAAGAACACCTGAAACTAGTGATTAAGACCAATAACTGTTCTGGAAGATGTTTACTGACATTATATATTAAGTGAGACGTGGCTAATTTGCCCATTAATTTTCTTTCAAAAGGAGGTATTTTTGTAACCAACAGTCACCTCGTACTGGCAATTCTGTATATTCCTGTTTCCTGGTTGGTTTAAAGAGGAAACGGGAAGTCTATCTATATTTGTTTAATACATGGTCTATGGATTTAGTTTTTTTTTAATCCCATGTTATTGTTTTGCACTGCTGTGACTTCCCATATTGTTATATTCTTTCCAGTCAGCTGTTTACATCTGCCCAACATGCCTCTGCTTCAAGGGCTCTCACCTAAATTTAAGTGATTAAAACAACAGGTTTAATGCTGCCAAAAGTCTAGCAGCTGGTCAAAAAATAAAATTCAATTTTTCTCAAAAACAGTGGGGCGCTGTCATGACCCTTCATGAACCCCTCACAAACCATATGTTTCCAATTTTAACAGTGCTGAATGTATTATTCCCCATTTCTCTATCAATCTCCCACTTTACCACACATGCACACATAAAGTAGCAGAAGTAAAAGCTACCTCTCTAAATCAACTTTCTTCCCTGAACTGAAAAAAAAAGTGATCTCATGTTTTGTCTGCTGATCCTAAATTATATTATGAACTGGGATTCCAAGTGGACCAATGACATGCATGGCTGCTGATGGCCTAATATACCACTTTACATTAAAATGCTTTGTTCTTCATTTCCAGCTGGTAGTTGCTTTCAAATTTTCCACCTTACTTAACACTATCTAAGAATAGAACAACAGATATGCCAATGCTATATGGCATTCCTTAGTCCTTCTGTGACCTCAAAGTAAAATTCCTAAGTCTTTGTTGCCAGATGTCTAAAATATTTTAGCTCAAAGGGTGGAAACATTTGTTTTATTTTCTCATATTAAATAAAAACGGAATAAGTTGTCCAAGGAGGATTTTGAAATCAGTGAAACAACAATCCAGGACAAGGACAACATCTCTTGCTTGGTCTCATTATTAGATGTCTAACTGAAGATGGTGCTTGTGCATGTCATGTTTGTTTGTATCATTTCAGGATGTTTGATTGAATTTTACAGGCATTCCCATTGTCTCTAATTACTAATACATGAATACACTTTTTTAAAATGAGAGTTGTGTGCATGGAGCAGTGATGATGCACTGAAGTTGCTCTCTTACAGCATATGGACATAATGATATCTTGGAGCAGAATCAAACCTTGGAAATACATCAAAAGCCTTCTTTATCTTTAGTTGTGGCTTGATGTTAATGTCTATATTTGATCATTAATAAGACATTATTTACTTATAAATGCCTGTGTCCAAATATGAATAATCCCTTAAGGGTTAACTGCTTTCAGGTGTGTATGAAGTTGGATTTTTAACTTAATTTTTATGGCAGCAAGATAAGAACAATGTTATTTGTATCTAATCCATTCAGAACCATGAAGAAGATGACCCAGGTGTTTTTGTGTTTTCCTTCATCCCTCAGAATCGTTTCATCCATGAAGGGGCATTGGAAATCCATAATGGTGGCCAGAATGCACGATTTGGTTCATCGCTTGCCCCTGTCCCTGATCTAAATGGTGATGGTTTCAATGACCTAGTTGTGGGGGCACCACTGGAGGATGACCACAAAGGAGCCATTTATGTTTTCTTTTGCCAGCACAATAGAATAATACGCAAATACAAACAGGTAGGAGGAGTGCAAACAATGCAGTTAAGAAGTGTACATGTTCTTGTCTTATCAAGGAGTACTATATGTTTGTGATTTACCAATTCCCAGGCTAGTCATATGTTCACAAGACAGTGAAAAAAGCAAACGTGTTACACAAAAAGGCCAAAGAGCACAGTCTAGGATTTAGGGAGCTGTTATTTACAGTATAGGCTGAAGGGAGGGAGAATGACTGAAAATGACAGTAACACAGTGTAGCACAGTAGCTACAGTGAACCATTTAATCCAACATATGCTTCAGAGAAGGGTTGGTATAAAATGTATGATTTGCAGTGAACAAACTTGCAAAAACAAACAACAGAAACCCTAGAAAAGGCCATTTTTTTCCCATGGTTTCTTTTAAAAATAAAACAAACCATGTTGTACTTTGTTGGCAGTGAAAAGATACATGTAGACAAGCCTTCAGTGGCACTGAGAAAATAATAGTGCATGTTAAAAAGTACTGAAATAGTAAAACACTACTAATTGTTTACTACTTTGGCTTTGAATTTGCAAAAACCTACATTCTTAATTGGCTGCTCTAACAATGATTTTAGCCATTACATTGTAAATTGTGGCTTTGTGATGGTCCTTTTTTTCTGTTAACTGTTCAACAGAGGATTGCAGCAGCAGATTTGTCTCCAGGCCTGCAGTACTTTGGGCGTAGCATCCATGGTACAATGGACATGAACAATGACAGATTAGTGGACCTGGCAGTAGGTTCCCTTGGTGCGGCTGTTCTCCTCTGGTCAGTATTTTCCTAAAATGTTAAGATTCATGAGCGTCCTGAGAATCTCACTGGTAATGGGGTGGTTTTTTGGCCCTCACAGGTCAGAGAGTGTTGTCCGGATTTACACCACTGTCAGGTTTGAGCCCAGTAAGATCAACATCTTTGTGAAGGACTGTCAGAGAGGTGGCAAAGACGTGACCTGTATGTCAGCCATTGTATGTTTCAACATCACTTCTAGGACAGCCATCCTTCCCACACAGGAAATTGGTAAGCCAGCAAAATAATACACACTGTGGAAGCATATGTTTCCTATAGTTCTTCCTTGGTTCTTCCTTGTCTTTGCTTGATGAAAAGCCACTAATCAACTTTTATTTATTTTACAGCATACACAGAGTCTTAAAGGAATAAATATGCATTTCTTAAATGTAAAGCATAGCTAACTGGGAAAAAAAAGCCTCGGAACACTGTCAAAACAGACCTTTTATCAATTCATATTCTTGAGCAGAGAAATTTATATTTTGGATTTTTATTGTTACGATATACTGTATGGTATTTTGGCTTTAGTTTGGGCATTGGTACATGACGGCTTGAATCATGGCCGGTTTCTGGAATATAAAACAACCCTCTCAATATAAATCTTTCATGTTGTGGATAGAACAGACTGTTTCCCTGTGAAAACTATTATAGAGATTTTCATTCAGAGTGGTGCCAAAGCCAAATGTGTCTTTACCAGCAGATCTGATCTCACTCTTGTTTCTGTTAATGCTGCTTCCTCCAGCTAGTATGTCTGAACTCCACTGCTGAAGTTGAATGTTTCTTTTATTGTGTAAATGAATTTACAGCTTTAGCTCTCTTTTTGTTTGTTCCTCCATTTTTTGTTTGACGGCTCACAGAGAGTTTAGACCTACAGATTGGTGGCCATCCTGCCAGTGAATGTGATCTTTCTCCAATCATTATTTGGTGAAAGAGATATCATGTCACTTTCCAGTTTTGGGGGTGTAGAAAGCAAAGGTGTCGGGGGAGTGCATTCTGAGTTAACCTCTTAACCTCTTGACCCCTTGACATCTTTATCCAATCTACCAGATGTGCCAACACAGTAGAGGACAAAGAGAGGGTCATTTTTTCTTCCCTGGTTGTGTACAGTGGAACACATTTATTTAATTTTCTTACCCTTGTATGGTTAGTAATGTGTGACAGATGTTCTGGTGTTTGTGAATTTGCAGTTGTCTGATGCATAAAATTAAATTTTTCTTTCTTTTCGTGTCATTCACATAAATCTTATGGATACAAAATATCTGTTTACAATATGTGAGTATTGTGTCTTTGAAGGAGGACTAAGAAATTACTTTTCAGAAGTCCTTTGTAAGAGTTGAGGAAATGTGATGACAGGTGTTGCTAGCGGCATCACGTCATCAGTTTCCACATATGAAAACTATTCTCCCTCATAACAAGAAAAAAAACTTTGTATATCAGTTGATAAATGTAACGTGTGCAATAAGTGGAGAAACAGCTGCCCGATTCTCTGCTTGACCTCACACACACATTTATCTTGAACCGTTTGACAAATAACAAATAACACAGGAAAGATCTTGTTTTATAAGAAATTTACTAACTGTTAACCTTAACCCACTAGGAATCAAATATAATGTCTCCATTGCGGAAAGACGTTTCAATCCTCGTGCCATTCTGGACAACCCAAACAAAATGCAGCCTCAAAATCTGACCCTCCTTCCTGGAGAGGAAACCTGTGAGCACATCTACTTCCATGTCATGGTGAGGGAATCATACACAACAGTTCAAGCAGTTCCTCCAAAAGTCACTGGTAACTAAATGAGAGCATTGTCTTGAAAATGTATATTTTGCTGTATTGCTGAATAGGTGAAATAGATGAATGGTTTTTGCAACTTTAATAGTGTAGCGACTGTATGTGAAATGCCTTTTCTTTCTCTTGTTTGTTATAAAACTCTGGTAGAACATAGGAAAAAACACAGTCTTAAAATAAAATTATCAATAATTTGGTCTCATGTTGGTCAAAGCCATTCAAAATGAATATATGATTATATTTTCTGAGCATTTCTACATCTTGTGTGAATCAAAAATTAAATAGAATTTTCACTGCTATAGACAGTACCAAGTACCATGATAAAAGTAAATCCACAAGCTAATCTGTGAGTGTTACGTCTTATTTTAGGAGACCACAGACTATGCAAGGCCCATAGTGTTTGCTGTTCAAGTGGGACTGCGAGATCCCAACCAAGGACCAGTTCTAGATGAAAGTTGGCCAACTGTGGTGAGGACTGAGGTGAGAGAGAATCTGACAGAACATCCTCATATAATTCAGAAATAAAATGGAAAGGACATGATTAGTTTATCTGACATACAGAAGATTCTCTCTTTGGTTAGCTGCCCTTCTGGAATGGCTGTGATGAGGATGACCGTTGCATACCAGACCTTGCTCTGCAGAGTATGACTGACCTGATGACTAGAAAGTAGGTGCACACACATTTATCACCATATTGTCATATTTAGTATGGTTGAAAAACATATTTTCCACAATGTCTCCACAAATAAGGCAACTGCAAGGTTATATTGATCAGGAAATTACCCACCATCATATGATAAATGATGTAATGAAGAAGCCACAATAAACTCAGGAATGACATAATGAGTAGATTTAAAAAAAATTCTCTGCATCATATAAGACAATAGACACCACATAAAAGTTTTATGATTCAAAAATAATTTCTGATCATATAGGAGGAATTATGTCATAATATACAGACTGTGCTGTTTATTCAGATTAATATCATGGAACAGAATTATTAGGATATAAAAAGTTACTGTTGACTGGGGTATATACACAACTCACATGATAAACATTGCCCCTCTGATGATCTTCAATATTTTATTTGACTTTGCTTCTCCTTCTTGCTCCCTGCCTCCCAGTCAGTTCTGTGCTCAGCCTGTAAAGTCACGTGGTGCTTTCTGCCACCATTTAAGTGAACAAGAGGCAGAGGGAAGTCTGCGGGTGATAGAGGGAAACAGGAGGAGGATGGTGGTGGATGTCCGACTGGAGAACAAGGGAGAAAATGCTTATAATGCTCAACTAAATATCACCTACTCATCCAACCTACGCTTCTCCAGCCTTATAGTCAAGGTACCATTGAGTGTCATTACCATAAACGTATCTGGTTTGCATGAGGTCAGATTTCCCCATACTGTGTAAAACATTAAAATGTGTATAAACAATATGAATAGTCTTGTTTTACACTAGCAATGGGTTCAACAAGCATAAAAGATGAATTGTTTAATGAACTGTAATAAAAATTAACTGGTTTTATTTCTGATCCAGGACAACTCTGACATCAAGATTGAGTGTTATATTGAGAACAAACTGCGGAATCAGAAGATCTGTAATGTCAGTGCTCCATTCATGAGGGCCAAAAGTCAGGTGAGATAACCTCTGGGAATTATTAATTCACATACTGGCAAATGGAAAACATTATTGATCTGCTATGAGGATCATATATGACTCAGTGGGGAACTGATTTAAAGGTTAATCTTTCCAACCACAAAAGTTTATATCAGAGTTTAATTGATACATAAGATAACAATCAGATGGGATGCTTACACTTCAGCTGTGTAAAGCAAAAATTGCAGATCTGTATGTGCAGCCATGTCAGAACAAGCAGACAGGGCATGGAAAAAAACACTGATGTGGACGGTGTTAGATCACAGAGGCCAAAGACACCATAATAGACCACAGTGGTTGTTGTAACAACCACAAAGCCAATGAGATGAGTTTATTTGGTTCTGGTTTTTGAGATCCCTTCTTTCTGTAGTCTGACATCAAACTTTGGAGTGCTAATACATAAATATATCCTACCATATTTAACTTATGCCCAGTAGCAAATGTGACAAGGAAGCAACTGAGATAACAGCAGCTGGATTCTCCTGCCTGACCATTCATATTCATTTAATGACAACTGTGTATCTAAATACAGCTGCACATTACCACAACTTCAACTTCTACAGTCAACAATGTGTAAATTCAGATAAAAATCCTTGATCCATATGTTTTATTTCTGATTCATCATTATTTCTAGTCCTTAATCAGACCAGTCACATGCTGTAAAGTTATGAATAATACATGAGTCCATAAGAGGTAAATATTATTCATACATTTTGTGGCAATGCTGTATTTTGTGGGTCCCATATTTTTCACCTAATTTCCTGGCAACTATTCCCAAAAATTAAATCAAGCTTTATTTATTTATTTTTCTTCTTCTTTTTAGAAGGTCTTGTTAGCATTGGCATCACTTTATGGGACATTTTTCACTTTCCAAGTAAAACATTTCTCTCTCTTTCTTACATTTCTCTTATCATTACTACCAAATTGTGTAGGAGGTTCTTGGAAATATGAAGATTGATAAAATAAAAGTGAAATATTTTATTTGATCCACATCAGATTTTTGAGAGCCCTTAGTAGAATATGTTGTTTTCCTCAGCTTGACATATTCAGTGCCTCCTTGATCCAGCATCCCAGTTTTGGGGATTAAGACAAGTTAAGACTTGATGAGGATTCAGCTTCTAACCAGAAAAGAGGTAGAAACCAAGAGCTTTTGCAGTGTCTCTCATATCTCATAGTCTTTGTCAACAACTGAAACTTGTTCAAACTTGGTTCATGTATTATTTGACCATAAGCTATTTATGATCACATGTGCCCAAAAGTTCCAAACTCACTTCAGGTCACATCACTGATTAAAGTGGCTGCGAGTTGAATATTTCATATGTTCGACACACTACCTCTGGCTGGAAAACATATTTTGTAACTTGAAACCTATAGTATAGAGTTTGGGGAATTTCTGGGACATATGCCATAACATACTGTATCTGAGTCCAGTCATCATCACTCACACAGTTGTCTAAATGTGGTTTGGCATGTGGTTATTATATTATTTAAAAGTTTCAGATATAGTACACAGACTATATAGAACAGAAGACACATTGTTCTGTAATTAAAAATACTTTTTTACCACTTTAACCTGGTGCACCAGGTGAGTCCAAGTGAGATGCAATGAAATGTATTTTTTTTCTCTCATCTGTTACTGATTCTCACAGTGAAATCTGCTGTCTCCAAGCTTTTCCACAGGCTTGTAATGTCAACTATATTTATGAGACTCTGCACTTTCCAGTGTACTTCACAGCAATGACCTCAGATTGTATTTTTAAGAGGGTGATGTTTGAATGAACTTCGATAGGGATGACACTGATCGTACATCAAGCCACGCAGTTAAGACCGAGCAGATTACAGTGCACGTCATCAGTCTTTTGCATTGATGTCTGAGTGTCTGTCTTTAGAAGCAAAACTCTGCTGACAAATATTGTAGAAATTAGGTATCAAAGATGAGTGATGGAGTTCCAGACCTCGTCATTATCACAAACATTAAAAAAAAATAATATCTCCCTGGCAACAATACTATCACCATATTTCTCTGCATCATTCTGGTCACTCTTTAAAACTCACTGGGTGATTCATACCCACTCATTCAGCCTGAACAGCATCCAGAGCCACAAGGCTGATCTGCTCTGGTTGAGAGCCTTTTAAAAATGTGGCACAGAGTTGAACAAGACGGATCATTCATCGGTGCCAGTGGCAAACCAGTCCAAACCACTGTTTAGCTGAAGGAAAGTTGAAAGGTTTTTAAAATATCCAGTTAGCACTCTTGTTTTGAATTTTCTCTTGATTCTGTTGCTCTTGATGCCCTGCAAATTTACCCACTGCTGCAGTATAGTATAAGCAGAAATATGGAATACTAGTTATTGCATTTCATTCTTTGGTAACTAACAGTAAATGATGCCCAGTTATATGGGTAGACTATGTGAGCCCAGAGGAGGAAAATGAGCTGTCTGTAATGTTCAGCTATTCCTGCCACAGACAAACACATACCACTTTTTCACATACTACTATACTGTATATGTAGCCATGGATCCTCATGTGTTTGCTTAAGTTTTTATTTAACTTTCTTGCATGTGAACATTCCATCCACCATTTTTTAAAATTCGGTCATTTGTAACAAGGAAGAAACAAAGTCATCTAAATAAGTAATTATATTTGTGTATCCAATTTGAACTTCACTATATCTGTGGAGGATTAGTCAGTCTATATGGAGAAGCTATAGTAAACTATGTTATGCATCCATCTCTGGTGAGATGGAATCTGTCAGGATTTCATTACAGCATAGACTAGTATAAACAACGCTCTGGTCTCTGCTGCCAATCAACCCTCCGCTCCTCTTCTTTTCTCTCCAGACTTAATCTTCTCTCTCTGTTTTTATTTAGAATTCCTCTGTTGGTTTGTCACTATTGGTTTTGTCTGTCTTCTTTGTTCCCCTTTCTATCTCTTGAGTTGTATTTTGCTCTAAATCTGATTCTCAGTAGAAGAGTGTGTGTGTGTATGTGTCTGTGCATGTACCTGGTATTCCGTATGTTGTGGGGACCTAAATCTGTTTACACAGTCACATTATGGGGATACAAATCTGGTCCCCATAAAGTAAATTACTACATTTTAAGGTGAAGACATGTTTTAAAGTTAGGCTTAGGTCAGGTTAGTGTCAGGGTTAGGGTGAGCTAACCCTGAGTAAATCTCCAGGAAATTAATGTAAGTCAATGCAATGTCCTCTGAAGTCATGGAAACCAGTGCGTGTGTGTTTTTTCATGTGGGCATGCATGCTTATATTATTTTTATTTAGGATATAGTCCTTAACTCAGGGGAACTTCTTTGGCTCTCTTTCACTTACACCAACCGTGCAGTTGGCTCTCTGGGTCAAAACCTGGAGTTTATGGCTTATAGGTAATTGCAGGCTTTACTACTTAATCTAAAATACAGGCCCTGTACTGCCAAAGAGACTGCACAGTATACTGTATACAGCAACATGAAGAGTAGAAAAAAAGCTTTGGCTTGTGCTTTTAATATTGTGCTAATGATAATAAAAATATGGGCCATGCAATAAATTTGTAATTTTTTCCTCTAAGTTGTATTTTCTGCTTCGTGTAGGTAATGTTTCGCCTGGAGTTTGAGTTCAGTCGTACTGTCTTCCTGGAGCATGTCAGGGTCATCCTGGAGGCCAGCAGGTGTGAATATAAATTTTCAACCTTTTCCTCATGTTTTGAAATATTTGAGCACATTTTGTATTCGTATGGAGAGAGGTCTGTCTTTAAGTGACATCCAGAAAATCCCAAGCAGGCATTACTTTCATTACATATGCTAAGTGGCAAGCTCGAGACAAGCTAAAAAGCTGAAATCCCCACTCGCCTGCTCTGATAAATATTTTAACTAGTGTGTCCCACTGAATCACTGTTGCTCACATTGTCTGAATATTTTCTCTCTTTTCAACAGTGATGGTGAAGAAATGAGCACAGTTGATAATTTCATTGACATCTATTACTCACTGAAGTACGAGGCAGATCTTCTCTTTACCAGGTTTGTCAACCATCTGTGAATGTGGAAGTAAAAAAGAAAAAAAAACCCATTTTATTTGAATGGAAAATGTTTCAAAATGTGAGCTATTTTGTTTTATGCACATATAATTTGTTTTATTCTTTAAAATACAAGGGACTCAAATCCGACTCGGTATGAGATCAAGTCTGAACTTTCTCTGGAGGAGCCTGGAGTCATTGGTCCTCCTGTCAACTTCACTTTCCAAGTGAGAGCCATGAGCAACATCACTATGACATTCGACTTTCAATAAATTAAAACAATAACGGGAAATAATTTACGCCATTTGTTCTTTCTTGCCTCTCAGATCCAAAACCTTGGTTACTTTCCGGTAAAAGATCTACAATTGAACATTGAGATCCCAGAGATGACGAAAAATGGAAACCAGCTCCTGCAGCTATCTGACTTCCATATCGACCAGGCGAGTGTGGAGCCTCAGTGATTGCTTCTGTAATTTGAAGTGCAAATAGGAATAGGATGAATGGCCTATTGTCCCTCTTGAAAGAAGACAATGTTGCTGTTCCAGTACATTATGGTTTGGTAACAGTAGCCTCTAATCAAACTGCCCAAGGTCAAAAATAAAATTTTTAAACTTGAGCTATAAGCCCTAGTTCTCATTTTACTTGTATTTCTGTGCAGAAATATCAGACCCATACATCACATAAGGCACTCTACAGTGATTTTCTACCATTTTTGAAACATTGCATAGATGGATAGAAGAAGGATAATCCCAACTAACAGTTAGTGATACGTGGTATGCACCCTGGATAGAGTTATTCACAAGGAGATCCTCAACCTCTAATACTCACGTTCATCTAACATGTGCAAGTCTCAAACGAATGGTTAAAATCCATGTAGAAGATATGGTTTTAAACGAAGTCTATTGTTATTTTACTACAGTGTTGAACCAGTCCTAGTTTTATAACACAAAACTTAAGGTAACTTAAGGTTTTACTTCATTTTGACATTGTTGTTGCTGCTTCACTTTTTTACTACCTAGGTAGCAAGATAGGAGGTTTTATATCATCAGAATCAGAATCAGAATCAGAATACTTTTATTATCCCGAAGGAAATTGTTGAATATACTTTGTACCGTAAGGATAAAAAAGGAAAAAACTCTCTCCACCAACGTGTTTAGAGAGGGAAACTAATTAAACACAAGTTACTAGACATACAATGGAAGAAAATATAAAATATCTTAAAAAGTTAAAAAGTAGAAGACTGAGCAGGAGCGACTGCAAAAAGGCTGCACGCCGGTTGACGCATGCACACTCAAAGCGGTGTAGATTCCACTCTATCATGGCCACATCCACACCCCCACGACCCTAGTGTGGGAGCCACTGTGGTGGACATTTTTTAAACAATAGTATATGTTTGTACTGTACATGTGTTGGCTTGGGTTATTAAAATGTAACGGCACATGAATCCAGCAGGCTCTCACTGAAAACATGGCTGCCAGCAGGGACACAAGGAAAATCAGACTGTAGACACAACACAGGGCTCACCTAATAAATACTATCATATCGAACGAATATGTTTGCCTCATTATCTTGCTATTAGTCAGCCTTTAAATAACACATTTGAACTTGCTCCTGGGGGCATTAGTGGATCAACAATTCACAAGGTTAAGGGAGACCACTCTCCCTTAAGGGAGAGAGTGGTTGACAAAGTGACACAAGCTTTAGTTTCAACGCAAATAATGCAGCGGAGAGAAAAAAGCAAACATATTGTTAAGATATCATAGACTTAAGAAGTTGCTGCAATATTTCCTTGTGACTGCACCATCAGCCATTTCTTTCAGTGACAGCAGCATCTCAACCTGCTTCCCTGCACTGACTTATCCTTGGCTGCTCCCAGCTAGACAGTCTCAATGGGGCTCAGTCCCTTAAATAACCACACTTAAAAATATTGCAACTTAATATTCATAAGTTATTATGTGTAATTTTATAAATGATTTCACTTTTTCCCCTGCAGACCTTGAACTGTAGCATACTAACAGTTTTTTTTTACATCACACCACAGAGAGATGGTACGCACTGTTTACCACCACAACATATGGCACAGAGCAGGGCATCGCCTGAGGACCTTTCACGCTTCTCCCGATTGGTAGAGTACAAACCACATTCATTTTCAAAACTTTTTAAGAGTGTTTTTTTTTCCCCACTATTGTCTCTGGTTTGGTTTTTAGCTGAGGCTTTTCTCTGGTTTCCACACACAGAACCGATCAAACACTTTAACACTGCCAATCCAGTGCTCAGTCAGTGTGGCATCCTACAGAGAGATAGCAGTTAGAATCGCAGGAACTCTGCGCATAGATACCTTACATGCAGTGAGTATGAAGATCACAACGTGCACAGATGTTCTGTGATTTTTGTAATGTTCCCAACTTTTATAAAAACATATGCATGCATGCATTCACTTGATTCATCTTCCTGTTATTCTGCTTTGAATCTGGAGTGATGATGAAAGCTCTGGTCTTTCAGCTGTGTAATGTGTTTGTGAAGACTGACTGCTTGTTTTGATTTCATCGCCAGCTGAAGTTTAAAATCCTGGAACTGGTAACCAGTGCATCTGTGGAGCTCCCCTCCTCCAGCCCAATGTTTCTACATGAAGAGAGGCCTGTCAGACATGTGAGTCAACAATGACTGATGTTGTAAACTGTCTCTGTCCCAGGTTTGACCTGGACTCAAAGCTGAGCTCATAAACGCATCATAATTTAATCAGATGCATCCTCTCTCTCATTTCTATCCCATCCATGTGTGAATGCACTGTTTTTTTGTTTTTTTTTTTGTTTGTTTGTTTTGCTCAAAACAGTCTTGAGTCTTGAAAATGTATATGAATGGAAGCAATAAAATAGTTTATCATATGTGATGGAGTACTTTATCAAACAATAAACAAAAGGCCTGAATGAAAAAACATGAAAGTGTTCTGCAGTGCAGTCAGTCTGCAGAGGTTGCTGTTGGAGTACATGTGCTGGGTGGTGCTCAGGGACCGAAAGGACCAGCGGCACAACACGTTAGAGCCTTGACTTGTACATTAATCGTTGCTGCCATCTACTGGTTAAGACAAATTCTCTGCTACTTTGCTTTCATTGTAAGTCATTTACACCAATATGTGTTGTATGCACAAACTAACCTCCTTTAAATTTGTATATACTGTATATGTGAGATAAGTGTTTTAATTTCCTATTTCAGGTGCTGAAAAGGTTAATGCCAAGACTTTGACTTAGAGAGTTGGTTACAGTTAAAGTTAAAAATATGACATTTGTGTCTATGACCTTACATAGGTATGAATTTATTGTTAACCATAAGTTCTGTGAATGTAACAGTAGCATTACCTCATTGTCTTTAGTATTCAGAGGCTGTTATACATTAAGACTAACATTAATTTATTATTATTATTATTATTATTATTATTATTATTATTATTATATTATAACTAAATTCATTATATTTAATTTTACAGGGTAAATAATGACACTGAGCTTGCTTTGTATCCGAAAGACAAATTGAAATATAATTTCACCTCATCTTACAGATTATACTGGAGATCAGGAAGGAGGGAGATTACAGAATCTCTATCTGGATTATCATTGGTAGTACGCTGGGAGGACTCCTACTCTTGGCTCTGCTCAGTCTTGCTCTATGGAAGGTAAGTCTTTTTGTAAAATGATAATAAATTATTTTTTGATGGATTTGACTTGATGAGAATAAGCCATTCCCTTGTTGCATTACAACTTGACACTAAAGTGTTAATTGTAGCCAGTCCTCGTTTCTTAAAGGTAAGAGTGAAGACCATGTTTTAATATGTAATGTTTTTCACAGATTTTTCTAAAATTGCGATGTATTTGGTAACATGGTTTATTTTCAGTTATCATTTTAAAACAAGTTATCTGGACTTTTTGTTTTTGGAGTTTTGGTTGAAGTATGTGTTGCTATTTCTTGGTATCAATAGCTTGAGTGGCCTTTTTTGACAGAATAGACAGACCTATGTTAACAAATTGTTCACTGTTCTTTTCATTCACCATTCACAATATAATGAATTCAATTTACTGGCTGACATTGAGCAGAAAAAGAAAAAAAAAACAAAACACATTTAATTTCCCTATCCTACTTGGAGAAAAGGCATCGCTAAGCTACATTACATAGAGTCTCATTTTGTGTGGTAAAAAGTTAAAGCATCATATTCATGATTAATTCAGAAAAATCTAACGCCAGGCAGAAAAGATTCCCAAAGAGTTTTCTCTGGATTAATACTTTGTGATGAAAATGCATTAAATCTATTGATGACCATTTAAAAAGTGTAATTAAATCTAATCATAAATCACATGGATCAGTGAAATCAGCCATTCAATTAAAGTAGAAAAAAAATTGGCACATATTTACTATACTGCTGTTAAAGTGCAGTTATATAATAAGCTTTGACATTTAATGACAAATAATTTTTTTGGCTGTGAAAGGTTTCACTCTCTATTGGAAGCACACACCAATCAGTGATAGTGAATTTCACTTCTACATTTAACCCATCCTCTTTACACACCAGTTGTGAACCCACACACCTGGTCACTGGAGCAGCGGGCAGCCCCAATGTGCACACAAACACATGAGGCCTGGTGTCAGGTTGAACTCAGATCAAAGGTGCTCTTTGTGAGGTGTAGGTGCTATCCACTGCTGCACTGCACCCAACTGAGGCTGGAGTCAGTATGCTTTTGGCATTAATTTTTCATTTATTTAAATGGTAGACCAATTAGTCAGTTAAATAAATTGTCATTTTAATTAAATTTGGTTTTGATATCCCCAAAGCTGTTTCCATGCCAACACGCTAAAGCACTGCATCAAAGCTTTGTCATTGTTAGTGTGTTATCATGATGACTGAGCTACCTCACAGGGTCATTAGCATGGTCAAAGATTCATGATCATCTCAATTTCACTTAGACTCACTCACTCACTTACTCACTCATCTTCAACCGCTTTATCTCCACATGAGGGTCACAGGGGCTCTGGTGCCAATCCCAGCTGAGGAAAGGCAGGGTACACCCTGGACAGGTCCCCAGTCTATAACAGGGCCACACAGAGACAAGTAACCATCCATCCACACCTGCAGTCTATTTAGAGTGCCCGATTTGCCTAATCCCCAAATCTGTATGTTTTTGGACTGTAGAATAAAACCCAGAGAAACCGGAGAAAACTGATGCACTTTAGAATTAAACTTTTCTAAATTTCTAAATTTATGTTTTAGTTAATAATCATATATTAATAATAATAATAATAAAGTTTAGCAGCAGCAGTGGATAAACTTATTTAAAACACATCACATTGTGCTCTGAAACTGTAGCATCACTTCTGGTTTACTCTCACTCCCATTCAGCTCGGCTTCTTCCAGAGGCAGAGGCGGACAGATGAGGACGAGCCGGAGGCCAATGGGAAAGTGACCGAAGAGCGGTAACGCAGGCTGAGGGCTCCTCGCAAATGCCTTTTTCACAGGGGACCCCAACACTCAGGGACCAACCCGTAATCCCCTGTTTCCCAACACCACGGTGGCACTGTGTAGACAGCTCTGCATGACGGCTGCAGCGAGGCTTTTTCAGTGCACTGGATCTGTCCCACGCCATGACCCCTGACCCCTGACCCCCAAGAGTCAGCACTGTCACACTCACTTAGCAATTCTGCACTGTCGTGACATCAGGGCCTTTTCTGTTTGCGTATCCCACTGCCTGCTGTCATTTCTTCAGCAACAACATTGGAGCTCTCAGTTTCTTGCCTTCAGGCTGGAGTTCTGGTGCTTCTTCCTCACTATTTGGAAAGAAAAATCAAGTGACAGAACTTTTAGACAATTGATATGCAGTATGTATCTTCCAAGAATTTCAGGCCACTTTGCCCTTGAGGCAAATGTAAGCCAGTCACTCTTTTGTCTTGTCCTTCTGTGTATTTATTTAACTCCTACAGTAAATTTGTAAAGATATTAAAAAACCTCAAGGGTGAGTCACCCACAAGTGTAAAATGACTATATTGTATATTGAATTCATCTTAATTTATAATGACACAAAACTTAAGTAAAGTCACCAATGTCAAAGGAAGATTTGTGATGTTTAACTTTGAGAGACTTCCTTGGTCTTTTGCTGCAAAGAAGAACTTTTGTATGACTGATGTATCTTCTCTAGAAGTCACTCCTTTTCTTTTAATATTTTATTGCAGGATGGTCTTTAAACATTTGATGCACTTTTACTTTGTATAAAATTAACTTGAATTTTGTAAATAGTCAAGTAGCGTTTTATACCCTTTCAGTATTCTAATAGTTTTCAGTAATTTCAGTAATTTTATGGCATTATACTTTGTAATGTTAGCAACGTGGCAAAATTGAAAAAAAGTCAGCTTTGTGATACTGAACCTGAATATGAAACAGTTTGAGGCCTTCTCACATGCACTGCATCAGAGCAAGGGGTGTGCATGAAATACTGCATTTTCTGGATTGAAGAAATGAATTTTAATTTAAAATGTAATATAATTTTGACCTTATGTAAAGTGCCTTGAATTAATGTACAGTATACTGTAATTTGGCACTATCCTAATAAATTTAACTGAATTGAATTAACTGTATTACTAAGATGCCATAAAAATGATTCATCATTACCATGCCAGTGTGACAAATGAATGTCTGTTTGTTCTGTTGTGATGAGGTGTGAAGAGATGCAAGATGCTGACAAATAAATACTTTGAACAGATGTGTCCATGAATGTCTCTTTAACTGAACTGCAAAAACAGGAGTCATGCAAGAGGAAGACAAGGCACTTCAACATTTCTACCTGTTCTTAACGGTGTCCTACCATGTGACATCAAAGCTAGAGATTGACAGTATTTACAGCTATTGTAAGGCATCATCTGGAGGATCACATAAGAGAGGACATGTTTAGTTATTGATGGGTTAACTATGTGTAGCTCTTAGCTACTTGTAGTGTTTTTTTTTTTTGTTTGTTTTTTTTTTGCCAGATGATGTTTTTTTTCATGATTTCCCTAACCCATTTAGGAACATTATTTACATTTCCTGTTACTGATCAGTCTTAATTTAAGCCACGGTTTCTTATTTCCAGCACTGCAAAAACCTAAGTTGCTTGCAGACAGATGGTGGCAGTTCAGGTCTCAGCTGTTCAAAAAGCTGTTTTTTAGTTAATGTGGGGCTTTTACTGATCCACGCGATATGTTAAAGGTAAATGAGGAAAAAATTATGTTGATTTATATGCTTTTTATCTGAGGTTTGAGTAAGTGAACAATGAATCAAAGTGAAAACATATTAATTACCTATGGAAAAAGGAGACATTAGACTGATGCAGGTGCAAATCAGTAATCAGATTTAGTAAGGAAAGAAGAAAGCACCTGCATAAACACATATACATTTTTTTTTTAATTAAAAAAACCAATGCACTTCATATAAGCAAGGTCATGTAAATGTGCTGTAGAACATGTGGATGGGACAAATTTAAAAAAGAACTGATTAATTTCTGTGCTCTATGCCTACATACATGATGAAATGTGGATAAAAACTGAAAGTAAAATAGAGTATGTGCATTCCCGTATGTGTAGTTCTGCACAGAGTATATAGTTTTTCTCATTTGTCTGCACAGTGACCATTTTAAAATCAAAATTAGAGACATAAACCTGCTGTGCCCAAAAGCAAGTTCAAAATGCAGTGTGCAACTGTGTATGTGTATGACATGCAGGACACACCTTCTGAATTATTAGTATGGATAATGCTCATGGAGCACATGATTCAAGTTCATCTGTTGCCTCAGTAATGAGGCTTATGAGGACTATTGTGCACAGTTCCAAGTAAACAAACTGCTGCCAACTGTGGGAAAAATATACATTGTGAAGAAATGTGTTAGAGACTATTTTTTTCTTAGATATTTAAAAAAAATGAATGTATCATCTCAACTTATAATGATAATTTGTCAAATACTGTATGTCTGGTGAAATACAATCACTCAAGCAAGTTACGGCCCAATGTGCAAAAATTAGGGAGCTTAACTGACACCTAATGGTGAGATTGCAGACTTCAGCTAATGGACAAGGACTCTGCTTATTCCTCCCTTTTCCCAAGTACATCATCTTTTTTTTTTTTTTTTTTTTTTTTGGTTTATGCATTTGGGTTTCTGTGCTTTTACATGTGTTTATGTGGGTTTTTGTGTTTGAGGCCATAATGTGCATGTAAGCTCCCACAAAATGCGAGAAGTAAGTACGTTCAGGCTACTGTAGAAAAATGTTGGTTCAGGATGGTGGCCAAATATAAAAGGCCTGTTCTAAGGCTATGCAAATCAAGTTATTTTTATTTGAAAGTGTTTATACCCCTCAAAAATGCGTATGGGTCATAAATCCTCCTTGACATAGGGGAGCTGTCTACCTTACATACAGTATTTGTGAAAAAAAAAGCTCATATCTTTAATAATGAGACTACAATTTTTTAAATTTACTAGTTTATTCCACATTTTTATGACTACAACCAGTATTCACTCTTGTCAAAAAATTTAATTTGGGTGATTCCCAACACTTCATTAACATGACTGAGCTGCATCCCTGCAGACCAAACACAACAAGGACATCTCTGAACACAAGGAGACTGAAGGGGAGAGAGAAAGGGAGGGAGTGGGAGAGCGAGGGAGATGCAGATGGAAGCAGTTTCATCTTCTTGCTGCTCAATAATCTCATAATAATCTTCCTTGTTTTTGTTTTGCCACTCATCAGAGTGGTGTAGGTCAAAGTGATAGATGGAACTTCCATAGAGTGACCATTCTCTTGTGTCATCTAAAGCCTATTGAATATGAATTCACTATTAACAGTAGTCCAGGCTGCACATGATGGAAATGAGTTTTCAGGCCCTGAATCATTTGCACATGTCCTCCTGCCATTTAATTTTTCACTCAAATGTCAAACATAATGATGCACTTCTAGACAGATACATGATTGCTTATTTTTCCTCTCCAGTAGTGTCTGTATTTGTCTTGGATATGTAAACTCTCCTGAGAATAACATTTTGTGTGGTCTGTGTAACAACAGCCTTCAATTGGAAGGTTGTGGATTTGACTCCCAGCTCCTACATGGCAATATGTCCTTGGGCATGACATGTAACCCCGCTTTGCTCCTGATGGCTAGGCCACCCACGTATATGGGTATGAAAGATGTGTGATATGTGCTGCACATTGATGTGCGGTTGATGTGTGACTTGAATGGGTGTGCATGGGTTAATTGCAAAACTGTAGTGTAAAGCAACGTCGAGTGGTCATCAAGACCAGAAAAACACTATATAAATACAGACCATTTACTATTTTGGTATAGAACTGAACACAGATGAGAACCCATCACAACAGTGACAAGTAGTTGTGTACCTTAGCTGTGCATTCAGTATATTATAGTTTTGTAAATTGAGTCAAAAATGATATTGCCTGCAGGAATGAAAAAATCATGAACTCACTACAGAGGGAAAATGCCATTTATTTACAAACAGACATGGGTAGAAAACACCGCTGAAGTGTGATTTTAATCTGCATTCATTCACTTGTTTTAATCCTTTGTCCAACATCCCAGTCAGGGACATCTCAGTGCCCCGTGTGTTTCCGTCTCTTTGTTTCCCCCTCTTATTTTTGCTCTTCACAGGTAACCCATATGACTCCCCGGGCGCAGAAACGTGCCCATTGCTCCTGCGCTTGTGTGTTCGCTACTGAGGTGTAAAAATTGCTGGGTTCAACACAGAGTTCAAATTCGACGAAACGAAAATGTACTATTTTTTTTCAACGAAACAGCGGATCAACAGGTCACAGATTCATGAATTGCCCAGCACTGATAAACATATGGTGCGTCTTGAATGAATGTCCTTTAAAATATTTAGGTTTACGCACAAATAATCACGATCACAGAACAGCCAGATCCAAAACAGAATATAACTGATCACAGTGGTTAGTCAGACCGGATTTGGATAATGGCTAATTCTGGCGGTGCATAAACCTTTCCGGTCGATGATGGACAGTGAATACTCTCCATTGTCCACGATCTGGAGAGGCACGACTCTCTGTGTCTCTCCCTGTGTAAAGGAGCGCGTAGCGCAGCCTCTGCTCATGGATGAAGTGGCGCTTTTCCAAAACAAACCGCTGAGCATCTTCCTTATCTCCGGTCTCATCAGGCAGTACAGCACCGGGTTCAAACAGCTGTTTGCGTGCGCTAGGCACACAGTCAATGGGAACACGTACGTGTGCACCATGTAATATGTCTTATCCCAGTTGGCTGCGTTGAATTTGACCAGGACACCCCAGAAGGTGATGGCATGATTTGGCATCCAGCAGCAGAAGAAAGATAAAACTACTATAGCCACAGATTTGGTGACTCTGGATCTCCGTTTGCCCATGCTGCGCTGTCTCACGAAGCGCAGCAGCATCAAGTAGTTGACACAGACTATGAGTAAAGGGATGATGAAGGCGACCAGTATTTTTTGGATGTGGTAAAGAGCGAGCCAATCGTGCCCCTCGGGGAATCTGAGAAGGCAAAGTTTTTCTCCGGCCACCACAGTCACTCTGGAGAAGATGGCTGTCGGAGCCGTGACCAAGGTCGCAGCCACCCACAGCACCGCGCACACCCACTTCACGCAGCATGACCTCCTGTAGGTTTTCTTCTTCAGGGCAGAGGCGACTGACCAATAGCGGGTCACACTCATGGCCGTTAGAAAAAACACACTGGCGTACATGTTCATCACGGTGATGGAGAGGATGATTTTGCACATTGCGTCTCCAAACGGCCAACTGAAGTCCAGCGCGGTGTCCACGGCCCAAAAAGGTAAAGTGAGCACGAACTGGAAGTCCGTCACTGCCAGGTTAATGATGAAAACGTTAATAGTGGACCTCTTTCGACCTTGCCGCAATCTCATGAGGAAAAAGACGAGCAGATTTCCAACTAAACCTATCGCGCAAACCACGGAGTACACCACGGAGATGACTATCCTCAGGATGGGGGTGCCGTCCGCGCTCATATCTATGTCTTCGAAACTAAAATTTTCATCCCCATAACTTATGTTCAGCGCTCCGCTGTAGTTTAATACTTCATCCATCTTCAAAAGTAAGGGACCGGAGAAATCGCAACTTATACCAATATTCGAAAGTGCCCAACTCACAATCAATCACCATTCCGCAGGCTTTTCATCTTCATCACACCTCTCTGAATGACAGCTGACCGCAGTCTGCTTTTATACAGATGTGCGCGTCCTCTGCTGAGCCACGATTGGTTCAATGAGCTGCACAGACAAAGAGGCAGCGCCTGTCACAGAAATGAGCACCAGCACCAAACAAACAATAGTTGGACTGGGATTATACGCACGGAGCCGTGCGTAAAGTGGATTCGTCTTATCAGAAGCATTCAGGTAAACCACGAGTTAAGAGCTATTATTGTCAATAAAACTTAGCTGTGATGGAAAAAGAATGAATTCTGCTGACAAGTAATGAACACGATTGAAAGGGAAGTATGTGATCTTCTGCTGATGCTCCTCATTTCTATTTAGCTGTATAACAAAACCCTCCACCTGTTGAAAGCGTCATCCAGTTCTCCACAAAGATGCTGATAGCCTACAGGCATTTGATCAGCAGGAGGTTTATACTTCCATCACTGGTCTATTATGCCGGCAATCGTCCGCTAGGGGGAGCGCTAAGCTTAGATAGACAATAATATGGTTGAATAATGTTGTTTAATGAGCAACTGTGTTTTTTAAGTGTAAAAATAATCATCACCAACTTAATAATAGTGATTAACAGCAATAAATAATTAATTAATCTGATCCTACTTTGTGTGTTTAAGTTTATTTATTATTCCTAAGGGTTTTTTTTTATAGAATAAAGAACTGAATAACAGGTTTCTACACACACACACACACACGCACACACAGTATATGTATGCTGTAAAACAAAAATGTCAACAAGATTAACAAACATAGTATTCCTTCAGCGTTTGAGTGGGTGCAGGATGAATCAGTTTCAGGTCACCCTTCAAGCACAGTGGGAGGAAACGATGGTCTTCATCTGAAAACCAAGAGACCGAATGAATGACAGAGAACGTGGAAAGTGGTCCTCATCTGACCCAGTGAGAACCCGCTCGACCTCAGTTGTGGGCATCCCGGCCAACTGGACTGCATCCCTGTATCCAATTTCATGGAGGAGCATTCCCCTTTAAGCATCCAGCCCTCCTGGAAGACAGTCCATTGTCTTGAGTCCTCCCATCTGTGGGGGTGGCTCGCTGTGCGAAAGTTTGCAGAGAAAAGTTTTAAGCTGTCAGTGGCTGTCGAGGGGAGACAGATGGAGGACAGACGGGACAGCCGTCCATAAGCCAAAGTTATACCGTCATACACACAAGTTCTTAAAAACAGAGATATGCAACAAAGGCGTGGAGGCGCACGGTGTTCAGGCCTGAGCTGAGGATGTTTGCGGGGACTGTGTAGTGTCACAGTTTGAGTGCATGGTCGCCCAAAAACGAAGAGCTGCATCTAGTCCAGCTGGAAATGATTTGAGTTGCCAGTTGACTTGCTGACTGAAAGATAATAGATGTTTCCAAAGTACAAACCAGCTTCCTGACAAAATGACCCATTTGAACAACCGGCGTCAATCTTCTGGACAAGGAGTGTCTCTCTTTCACTTCTTCATCGCACTTCTGGCCGTTTTGGGAAACAAGACCCTGGGATTATCGCATGAATCAGGTTAGTGACCCTGAAAATAAACAAACAAAAGAACATGTAAAAAAAGAAAAAGAAAAAATGAATTAAGGTTTGAGGATAGCATCACTCTAATCACGAATTATTATTATTATTGTCATTATTATTGGTGATGCTTATATTATCAATGTAGTTAAGACAATTTATTTTTTGTATTCTGTGCAGTGGCGTGTACAGATATTTCAGGAGACAGGGGCTAAAGTCAAAAAGGGGCACCCATATAATATTATAATGTTAAAGTATGCTTAGCAAATCTACAATATTACTGTATAAATGAGTACTGCTTTCTCACATATATCAACACTCCAATGCAATTTGTGGACATTGTTACATATTTGTAATTAGAATTGTAAAACATAAAAACAACAAGAAGAAATGAATAAAAAATGTTTTTTCAAAATGGGCCCTTAATATGATCACACGATAACAGGGCTTATATCTTTGCACATCTTTTATCCTCAGAAATCTCATATTATGGTGAAGGCCTAAAAAATTTCAATGGACTTTGTGTCTCTTCCTCTATATTTTCTTAAACTTTTTTTTATTTATCTTTTTTATATCAACTCACCTCTGTTCTCATATCAGAATCAGGTCAGCAATCCTCACTGGGAAGGATTGCTTGCACTGACAAGGGTGAACCAAGGCAATTAAACTTAAGGTTTACCTCAGTGTGGTGAGCAACGAAAGCTTATTTCCATTGAACCACCAGAGGTTGAAGCCTCATTTTCTTTCTCTAAATTGCCCTTGGAAAAAAAATCAAGGAATCTTTGCTGCTCTGTGCCCGACATTGACCTATATCCTTACCAGTGAGTGACAGGTAGTAGAATCATTTTGAGAATCTACAAAATGTATAATTATTTCTCATGATGGAGCTGGTTTCTACTTTCCAAAGTCAATTACAGGTCATGTAATCAAGTTTAGTCAGATTAACAAGATGGCCAGTTGCTGTAACACTACACAAGGCATTAAGATGCAACAATAAAATGATAAATTGTAAAAATGAATTTATGGGTATTTGAAGGATGGCTAATCAATGGTGTAGTGTTTAGTGCTTTGCTTTACAACACGGTTCTGGGTTTAAATTTACTTCTAAATTGACCATGAATTGCTGTTACTCTCTGTACCTGGTCCTGTGATAAACAGGTGACCCTGGGTATTCATGATGTTCCACCTCTCATCTGATGTCAGCTGACATTGGTTTCAGCTCCACCTCAAAGGATGAGCCATGCAGATAATGGACGGATGATATTCAATGGCGGAATCTGAAGGCCAGGTTCTGTTCTGTTTGCTCTATAGTGCAGGGTTAGGTACTGTCAGACAGAATAGTTTCTTCTTTGTTTAATGTCTATTTGTGATACAACACTTATCCTCTATAAATCAGACGTGCACTCTTGAAAGAGGGACAACAAACAAAACAAAGCATTTGACACCAGGAAAAGGCTCTTCGCAAAACAAAACATAACAATATAAAGGTGACAGTGGTGGGCACGGCAGTGGCGTGCACAGACATTTTGAAGGGAAGGGGCAAAAATTAAACGGGCACCTAGTGTGCACCGGTGGGATAAGTGCCACTAGGATATAATTTCCCACTTTCTCACACACCTGTATAAACCTATACAAGGACATCCTTTACATCACAGCACGGCATCGCTTTCTATTTCTGAGATGGGTATTTTCTATACAGCACCAAATAAATTTTTTTTCAAAGCACACTCTTTGGGCACTGTGATGTCAGGGAAGTAGGAAACTTAATAATGGCACCCTTTTTCATTGGAAGAGCACCCATAGGAAACAAAGTTGCAAGGGCATCTTTTAGGCTACTTTTGTCCACTAGAAATGCACTCCTGTAAAAACAATTATTTTTTAAATTTATATTTTGCTTTAAACATGCAATTACAGCCTGTAAAGCAGTTCCTCATGTTTTTACTAATCTAGACATACGTTAGTATGTGTCTTGTGACTGAAGAGGGCAGTTTAGAGTGTGGTGTTTTTGATTGCCATGAAAAAAACAGAATTTGTTTTTTCATGGCAGTTAAGAGCATGTAGACCCGAAAACACAGCTGCTGAATGAACAGCCATAATAAAATATTTGTGTGTGTTTTTGTGATTTAAGTGTGAGTGTAAAGTGCGAATGACCTATGATGACGAATGACCTATAATGGCCTTTGCCCACTACAGTGATGTCATTCTTCCTCCTTTGTGTATTAAGCTTCTGATGCAAAACTCAATACTCACACTCTGATTGGTTGTCACTGCTGGCTGCTGTAGAAATACACAGTGCAAGATGGCAGCATTTGTAAAATAAATCCCTTGCTTAAAGTTTATATAGGACTTATTCTAAAGCTATGAAAACAAAACATTTTTTTATTTTAAAGCAGCTTTACAGTTACACAAACATACATGGATAGTATGTACAATTTCTTCCTGTAATCAAGTAGCACCTTCACGGTGCTACTGGGAATTATCACAGATGGAGAAAAGGGTTCATGTCTGGTGACTGTGATGGCCACTCTAATATCTTCCAGGACTTCTTCTGAAACCAAGCCTTGGTAAACTTTGAGGTATGCTTGGAAGATCCAATTATGCCCAAGCATCAACTTTCTCACATATGGCATTATATTTTCTCCCAGGATTTCCTGATTGAATCCAGCTTGCCTTTCACACACTGCAGGTGTGAATATTTTACTGTGGGCAGAATGTTCTTTTCTGCATATGCGTCATTCTTCCTTCTGCAGACAGACAGCTGATCCATAGGACCAAAAGGTTCCACTTTTGTTTCATTCCACAGAACAAATGAACTGTATAAATAAGCAAATCATAACCGACTTTTCTTGTGCTTCTGTGTCAGTAGTGGTGTACGTCTTGGTTTTTGAGCATGGAGCCCTTTAGAGTTTAGTATGCATCTTACTGTGGAAACTGAAATCTCAAGGCCTGCTGCCTCCAAGTCCTGCTGAAGGTCTTTTGTAGTCTGTCAAGGGTTTTTGACCACCTGTCTCCTCAGGACTCTGGTAGCAGGTATCTCTATGTATCTCTATGATCATTCAGTCTCTTTGCTAGCTTTTCATATCCTTTTCCTTTTTTTGTGAAAAGCAATGATCTCCTCTCTGAACTTTTTGGACAGTTCTCTTGACTTATTTCTAACATGCAATCAAACATCAGCGTCAACAATCCAGGTATTTGAGGTGATCTATCTCAAGCACATCTGATGCAACTACTGAAGCCCTTGAGGCAACATGTGATTTGCAAATGCGTGCTTTTATTAGGAATTCTTTTCAGGGGGTTGAATAACTTTGAAGCTGCAGTAGTCATTGAAAGTAGGATTTAGTGTCGAATTTGGATATAATTCTTGTAACGTTAGTTTTATTTAACGAGTTTTGCCAGTAAACCTAAAATGCAGAGGGGTTTTAATAATTTTGATTGCAACTGTACGTATAATGAAGAAAATATGTGCTTGTTGACAGGTTGTTTGACATGAGTTTGAATCATGCAGAATTTAAAGTAGTTCAAACTCGAGGCAAATTATTTATTATGATTAATTTTTCTGATAAGCGGCAGAAGATGGATGGATGGATGGATGGATGAATAGATGCAATTTTTCTGATTAATCACTTTAGCTGATTTTATTAGGCTCTGTCTGTACATGCATTGGACTGTGACTACACCTTCAGTGGCCTTGCTACAAAGTTTAAAAATCTATCAAACATGGGTATATTTCTTGCTCCTCATTCAGTGACACATTACAAACACCTTGCATTTTTTCCATTTTCCACAATCCGTGCAGATAAATGGATGTAACTCTGAAAGAAGACAAGGACACACATAAAATTGTTTAAATTCTTCTAATTTCTTCTGAATGAGATAAAGATAATGATGATATAGTAAAGGCTGAGTAGCAGTTTTGATGTCACAAGCATCTTGTGAAATATTAGTTGTTGCTATGACACCAGTAATTTAATTTTTTTTTTTTTTTCATGCACATTGACCAAATTTGTTGATGTGGTTAATGCCTACTGTAATATCACAGGTCTGTTTGGTTTATTTAAATAGCACATCATCTCCCCTCTTGTCGGATCATTTCTGGCTCTCTGTGGACATTGCTTGGGGAAATCTGATCATAGAAATTTGCTACATTATTAAATCCATAATGCATTAATTGATAAAACCATTAAAACTGTTTTGTAATTAGACCAAAACCCATGTCATGACTATATTTAACAGTTGACTATAATGTTATATCTATAAATACAAACAAAAACCAAAAATAACCCAAAAAATAAACATATTTGTAAATGTAAACATAAAGGCACATTTTTCTTCATTGTTAAGACTTTGTATGGATGTTGTTTTGTCTTCATCGTTGTAAAAATGATAAAAGGTTTGGACAAATGTGAACTACAGTTGTATAGAATTGGAAAAACCTGATGACTGGTCATCCCTCTTTTTCTTTGCCTATGGACACAGAGGAAACATGTTATCCAAAGAATGAGTTTTACTTACTTTGGCACACAAACACTGCACATGAGATCCGATAGTGAAAGCAGGATAAACATGAGTCCTGTTTGAAGCAGTGTTCGTCTATCAGACTCTGTAGTTGTATTCTGACATAAAATGAGGGATTAGACACCCATGTGTATTTGTTTAGCATGTTTCTCATTTTTGTTTACAGCTTATAGCCGCTTAATATTTTAATTACCCACTTCTTTCCCATGATTTAATAACCTTTCTACTCCTCTCTTCCCATTGTGGTTTTGGCAGGGAGATTCCTGCAGGATCTGCCTTCGTATGATGTGGTGCGCCCCGTTAAAATTGATGCCAGGGGTCACTTCCTGTCCAACTTCCTGTCACATCACGCTCGCAGGGTACAGCGGAGGGAAACCTCAGAGGGACCAGTGGACTTGGATCGAGTCTTCTACCAGCTCTGGCACAACGGCAACAGTTTGAACTTTAACCTCACCCTCAACCCACACCTGTTGGCCCCAGGCTTCCTGACAGAGCGGAGGTATGGTGGCCTGAAGGGTGCACAGATCCATCCTCCTCGATCCTCCCTGTGCCATTTCTTAGGTGAAGTGTGGGACAAGGCCAATGTGAAAGGGAATGCAGCCATAAGTACTTGCGACGGACTGGTAAGTAGTGAAATGTTTTTTATTACTTAAAGTGCCTATGATTTGTTTTTCTTTTTTTGCCTTCCCTTTAGTATGTCATTGAGTTTTTGTGTGTGTCTGGTATTCCTTATGTTGTGGGGACCTAAATCTGTTTACACAGTCACATTATGGGGACAAAAGTCAAGTCCCTATAACATAAATTACTACATTTTAAAGTGAAAACATGTTTTAAAATTAGGCTGAGGTTAGGGTTAGATTAAGGTTAATGCCAGGGTTAGTAGTGGGATGCAGGTAATTATGGTTAAGGTTAGAGTAAGTCTCCAGGAAATGAATGATAGTCAGTACAATGTCCTCTGAAGTCATGGAAACCTGTGTGTGCGTGTATGTGTGTGTGTGTGTGTGTGTGTAAAGATCAAAAGCCAAAGTTCATGACATGTATTCCTTCTCTTCTTCAGGAAGCATTGTCCCCGAAAGACCTTGCTTGCATTCCTAGCCCTTTTTCAGTCAAGTAGAGGCATAATTCAGTGCATAGTTGTGTCATTCCATGTGGTTCAATTATGTTGTGGTGTGAGCTATACTCACTGGCCACATCTTTAGGTATTATGTTAACCTAATTATTTGGCAGTTTTATTCTTCTACTGCTGTAGTTCATTTGCTTAAAGGTTTGAGGGATTTTAAAAATGCTAAACATCACAAAGGCAATTTTAGTATTGTAATGCCTTTCATGTATGATCATGGCTTTAAAACATGCGAGCAAAGTTGTAAGGCTGTTTTCATATGACTGTTGGGATGTAATGACCTTGAAAGTGTGTGTGTCTGTGTGCGAGTGCATGCATGCGTGCGTGCGTGTGTGTTTTACTCATATTTACTACCTCTTTTGGACATTTTCTGGCATTAATATTGACCTTGTCAAGACTGTTATTCCTCATGGAGACCAAAACCTGGTCTTGAGGCAGAATTAATTTCTAAGTAATTGGTTAACTTTAGATTTGTATTATCGTTAGGTTAAAGTTAGGGTTAGGCATTAACTGGTAATGGGTGAGGTTAGGAATATCGCTTTGTTTAGGCTGTCCAAATAAATACAAGTGAATAGCTACATAAACCTGTGTTTGTGTGTTACACGTTGGTGTGGTTTGTGAATTGTTGTCAGCTACAAACCATGAAAAGACATAAAATGATAAATGAATCAAGTAACTTATGTGTGCAGAAGGAAAAATATTTTCTTTGGATGTAAAAAAGGAGCATTGGCTTCAGCCACAAATGCTGCAAAAAAATAAAAATAAATAAAAAATAAACTGTATTAAAATAGATCAGTTTGGGTTTAGATCAATCAGTTTAGATTAATCAGTAATTTAAAAGCACCATATAAGTTATAATAAAGAAAATATACAATAAAATAATATAGCTTTGAGCCTAGCCTCAATCAGTAAGTTATTCATTTATTTTACAATTTAACAAGGACTGTTCACATGAAAACATTTCCAGAGTCAAAACACTAAACACTGTGGGCATTATTAAGACACCAATAATGTAATATTGTCATTAAGAAGAGATGTTGAAGAGATGTATTTAAAACTATAGTGTGTTGTTTTTTAAAAATAAACAAATGTCTGTTATATTCAAACCATTGTCAAATGAATTCATACAGTGCTGATTAAGTGCGGATTAAGTGCTGATCACCTCTACTTAACTCCCTCTATATGAATGTCAGTAATGCATAGTATAGTAGAGTATAGTATAACATCTATATTATGTTCTGTCAGTGTTTGTGTTGGTGCATGACGGCCAACTGCTATAGCTAGATAGCAAATCAGTTTCTGTACAGAAGTAGACAAACCTTTTGTTCTTTGTATGCTGGACCACATTCACTTGCAGGTCCAATCTGGCTTGGAATTTCATTTAAATATCACATTCACCTGTATGTGGCAAAAAGCAAGTATGAAAAGAGAGGTGCCAATTCTCTTTTTTCCCCTGAGGCTGAATCTGCTCTGCCACTAATCAAAACCATTTATTCTCAGTGACAGACGACAGGGTTATGATGTTATTAACTCTGTAGCTTCAAGTATGTTGCACCTGAGGATGATTCCTTTGTGGAACTGAAAACAGCATTTTGTTTTCAGGTCTGGTCTGCATGCTGTGCTAAGTGTATTGTGAATGTCTTGTAGATTTTGGCCACATTTGAAGATGTAAAACAAGCCTCTTTGTTGGCGATCTGAAGAATGATGACGTTTAGTAATTTTCATATTACTGTCACAGTCACATTAAAGCACTCAAGAAAAGCCTTTGACACCACCACCTTTATCAACACCCTACTCTCTTCATAATTGGTTTATTGGCCAATTACTTTGTCACTTCCCACTGTGCTATCATGTTTTTCTTTGCAGCTGTCAGGAGTGAGATTATAGACACTGCCTCCTCCCTCTTGATTCACCTCTGCTTGAAACCCAGTTAATACAGCACAGTGTTCAATTCTCATTAACTGTAACTGCCTACGAGTCACTGACTGGTTTCTGAACATTCCATAAAGCCTTTCTACTTATAGAAGTTTTAAATATATATATATATTCAGATTCAGTCTCACACATCACATGTCCAACAACCTATTTATGCAACTTGGTGCAACTTGTATAAAAACTCTGCTGGGCACATCTCCCGCAAAACAGTCTGTTGTAAAAGTTTGTAATTAATCTATGCTTTCTTTTCTTTTTGTTCCATTTCTTCATGGCACCATACAGACTTGGTATTAACATCAATGTTGATTTATCTGATACCATGTGGAAAGCATTAAATACAGATGTGAATTAGGGCTGCAAAACAGTTGTTTTCATGATTGACTGATCTGTTGATTTTGTTTATAGATTAGCTGTTTGGTTCATAAAATGAAAAGAATTGTGGAATGTTTTGATTGGTGTTTCCCAAACCTCAGAATGACAGTGTTATAAAATGTTTTGTTTCAACCAAAACAAATCAAAGATATTGAGCATACTGTCACTGAGGAGCAAAGAAAACTGTAAATCAGATAACTCATATTAGCTAAATCAGGTAATTTATTAATCAACTACTTAATCGACTACTCTTTGATTAATTGATAAATCATTGCAGCCCCAGTATAGGAGCCGATGTATTTGTATTTATATTATTAATGTATTTTATTTAAATGAAATAGCCCACTTACATAATTTTTTGTGATGTGTATTCATTAATAGTTTGAGTGTATGTGTTTGATGAAGATCCAGATCTTGTACAGTATACAGGGAAGGTGCTGCAGCATAGTGGTGTTGCTGACTGAGAAAGGATGCAGTCTTTAGACCCTGTTTGAGTTGCAGCAGACTGTGGTGTTTGATTTGCATTACTTTGAGACCATTTTGTAAATCCATAAAGAGCCAATAAATGGACCCATTTTATTTTGGGAGTGGGTCTGGGCATTCTTGCATCTGCCTCAGTCTTCAAATTGAAACCTACTTTACAGCACTACCATATGCTGTAAACTCCACCAGGGCATTCACTCAAAGTTCATCACATGCTGTTTTATACCAGCACTTATCCATGACACTTGTTCATGATTCATTTTTCAAGATGTTTTTTGCTTTCTTTGATATGGTGAGATATTTGAACATTTGATGTACGTGCCCTACCACTTACCATTTATAAAAAGAGAACAAACATTTAAAATATATTGTTTTTCTAGTGCCTGTTATATACCACTAATTGGTTTTTCCTTGTAAAGCATCCATCACTTTTTGTTACATGATGTTTCTCATCATTGTCTTGTGGACATTTATTTTTTAATCAATGAATCACAATGTATTGAATTTCATTTTCTGCCATTATTACTGTCATTGCATTCCAAGTGTCCACAGAATAATGAAAATAATTCAATAACTCAGATCAGCTGACATTCTCATGGGACTGTGGCTCCTTGTTGTCCAGATGTTCAGTATATAGAGTCTGTCAGTGTGATTTTAATATAATTAATGTACAATGTGTCAAACTGAAACAAATTTAAGTTACAAAATATACACAACACTAATTGCTCTACAGTAACTTCTAGTTTTATCCCATATGTATTTACAAAAAAAATTATACGTGTTGCAGGTGTTTTATTATGAGAGTTGTGCAGACAATTTTACATTTAAATAAGAGTAAAAATAAGGGCAGTGGGGAGAAAAGTCTTGCCATAGAGGTCTGTTTGGATGGTGTAATGGTTGAGCTAAACCTAAAATCATGATTTGATCAGCAAGCGCCTGTGGTAGAATTTTTACTGCATAGTGGAAGCAAAGCATTGCAGCTGATCCATGCTGCAGTTTGCCAACACTTGACCTGCCTCACTCAAACTGAAAGCATTTCATTCAGTTGACTGCGTATGTGTGAATTCCCCTTAATTAAGTGTTGTCATTGTGCGTTGGGCTACAGTGTGAACATCATTGTTCTTTGGCATTGATTGTACAAGTCTGGTGAACTGTACTGGTAGAATGCAGACCATTCATTTAAAAGATGCTCCTTCATTTGGCATTTTGATAGAAATAATGTACGATATGTCCTATTCACATCAGCCTATAATCTTATATACAAAAGGTGTACATTTTGTTAAAGATCTGTTTAGTGGATTAGTGTATTTTTGTTTCCTTTTTCTTCTCCTTAGGCCAGTGCTTCATTTGTATAATTAACCTCTCATAAAGTGAAGTGACATCCAAAACATGCAATGGATTGCTGTGAACTGTGCACCCGATCTGAGTTATTTTTTTGCTGTCTGATCATTTTTTGAGATCTGTTTTTGCTGTCTGATCACATCCCATACTGACATTTCATTCATCAAGTGTTGCTCTTCTGTTAAGCACACTTGCACAAGCATCACCATAATCAAACACGCTCTGTCAATCGCAGATTCTGCCCATATTTAGTGACGTGTAATCTGAATTTTATCTATGCTGCTGTTAAAAAAAAAACTGTCCCGTTGAGCAACAGTTTCGGGCTCATGCCATCTGTGCCCCAACATCTGTGAACCCCTTGCTTTTCCTCTTCCCATTTTGAGAAATTTTTGAATTAACTGGGCCTGCTCAGTTATTTTTTTTTTTTTAATCAAAGCCACAGAGTATAGTTGAATGTTAACTGCTGTAATTCCACGTTGCAGTGGATATTTGTGGAAACATCTATTTTTATTATGTTTCTCCACTCACTTGTTTAGGTTTCCTCTGAAGTTTGTCACCTGTCTCTATGTATTTACACAATATCTGCAGCCTTTCTGATGCAGCTTTACTCAGTGACACTGATGGAGAGAAATTAGCTGCATACTATAAAGCAAGGATGATAAGAGATAAAGATAAAGAAAGTGGCATTTTTGCAATACAAAAAAAATTGTCACCAGCCTTTATTAATTTGAAGATATTTGATGTTAATTTTTAGGATTAAGGCTAGGTATACAGAAACCAGGAGCCTTAATATTTAGCTCAAGGTAAAACTGAATTAATTGAATCAAAATAGATTATAATTCTGTGATGTGTTAACTCATGCTTTCCTCCTTGCATACATAAAATTGCAGAACCATTTCCTCAAAGAGGCTTGTAAAAAATTGTCTTTGTCGAGTAGATCAATATGTGAGTAACCCCTCCATGCTGACCCTAATCAAAAGTTAATGGATATTGACGTACTTTTTTTTCCCCGTTTCTTTAGACAGGACTGTTCAAGTTGTCTGATGAAGAGTTTTTTATTCAGCCTCTGGAGAAGTCGAGCAAAGAGAGTTCAGCACCACAAGCTCATGCCATCTACAAACGCCATGTGTCTCCTCCCTCCTGGAGTCCATTTACACAGCCAGTCTCAGGGAAACAAGCTCTCAGTGGAACCTGTGGCCTTCAAAGTAATGACACACGCACACGTTTCTTCTCATGCTTTGTTTAGGCTGTCTAAATAATGGAAGTGTGTGTGTGTGTGTGTATGTGTGGTATTCCTCATTCTGTGGGGATCTAAATTTGTTAACACAGTCACATTATGGGGACCACCTGTCTTCCTTATGGGGACAAAAATCAAGTACCCATAATGTAAATCACTACATTTTAAGTTGAAGACATTAGGGTTAGGTTAAGGGTCAACGTTAGGGTAATTATGGTTAAGGTTAGAGTAAGAATCTAGGAAATCAGTTTAAGTCATGCAATGTAATGTCCTCTGAAATCATGGAATTCACTGTGTGTGTCTGAATCAGTATGGCTAATGACAACGAACAATGACTGATTAAAATGTTTGTGACCCTCTTGAGAGTCTGTCTCCTCCAGATCTATAAAGGTCAGAACACTAAAAGCACAGAAATTTAGTAGCCCATAAAATAAGGTGCTTAAATTAGCTTTGATTAACATTAAATACATCTGAGCATCTCACAGGGATCATGGGGATGTGCTTTTAGAGTCTGAATATACATTAATCTAAAAATCTCATGCCTTTTGCCATGTGAATCATTCTCCTTTGAGGTCAATGCAGTGGTATGTGGCTAATTAGGTCTAATGCTTTTTATGAGACCAATCATCCTCTGGTTTTAAATGTTTTTATTTATGTATCCAACTACTGAGATAATTGCAAATGCTTAAACATGTTAAGAAAAAAGAAAAAAAAAAAAGGTTAAAAGTTAAGTTTACTAACATGTTCCATGTGTCACCGAAGCACTGAAGGTGAAAAACAAAGTCGGAGCGACTGTGTGCCTAGGCCTCAAACCAAGAAAAAATAGGCATGAACAGTCAAGATTATGTAAAAAGATGAAAATCATATCTATGTGACCACACACTGTGCCTCGGTAAGTTTTAAAGCTCCATTTCAAACTCCCATCTCCAGATTCTCAGAAAAGTATTGAAGACATTGAGAGACAGCGGGAGCGCTGGGAGTGGCGCCAGCAGAGGAGGAGGAGGAGGAGGAGAATTCATCAACGCTCAGTCAGTAAAGAAAAGTGGGTGGAAACATTGGTAGTGGCAGATCCTAAAATGGTGGAGTATCATGGGAGCAAAGCTGTGGAAAGCTACGTCCTCACTGTCATGAACATCGTAAGTATTTGCATACATGAGCACATAGACGGGCAGTTACTGTAGCTTTGCATTAAGACTGAGAGCAGGAGGGAACAGTGAGCCTGGTTCTGGAAGGCAGAATAAATAGCCTAGACCACCTGTCCATCTTTAATCTTGATTAAAATATAAATAGAAATGTGGAAACAAATGTTTTGTTTTCAGAGAGCGTCATGTGAGCAAACTACTAATTGGCCACAAAACACTGATTTCATCGACAGCTGTTGTCACAGTGGAAATGCTTGTACCTGATACTGAAGTACACAAAGACAAAACTTTAGCAAATGAAAACGACGTCACCACCACATATGTTGCTTCAAAAATAAATTAATAATAAATAAAAAAATAAACCATACACATTCACATTTGACAAGACACACACTCAAATGCAGTTAAGGTTTTTGGGGGACATTATAAACCGATGCACATGCCTGAAGGCAAAAAAATTTTTAATGATCATTTTCATGTGATAATATCTGATATTATCACTCGGTATTTCCTTGAGACAGAATGTAGTTGCTCTTGACACATGATTTAATAAGGCATTATCCTTTACAAAATTTGATAACCTAACCTGCAATGTTATTATCATAATTCAAACTGGCATAGAAATAATAATAAAAGCATACAGATGGTTTGAATGGAGAGTCACAGGATGTCTAATCATCTGTTCAAATGTTTTCCTGATACTCTTTTTTTTTTTTTTTCTTTCTTTTTTTTTGCATGTGATACTTGGCTCTTGAATATGACTGGATTAACATCCCCCAAGACCTTACATTTCAGTAACCATAATTCAATGTAGGAGTTAAGTTGTCAGATTCTTTTTTCTGTTATGAGTACATGAGTGTTTTTTTCCTAAATACAGATACTGAAAGGGCTATGAGGGGACAGAATATCAGGAAAAGGAATTCACTGACTGAGAAACCCACGGATTAACTGACTTAACAGATAATAATACACAGAGGAAGCAGCCATTATTTCCCACATCCTCTCATGGTTCTTTTTTTGAATCCTTCATACTCCATCTTTGAACTACCAAACAATTCCATTTTGTGAGGAGCTTCAAAGGAAACAACCTCTCACACATGTTTGAACAATTACAAATGATATCATCTTCCTCACCCACTATAGCTCCATTGTCCTGTCACAGAAGCTGTTTTGATGGTGTCATCTTACAAAAGCTTCATATTTGCTTCTGTACCATGTACAGCCATCGGTATGATTTACAAACATGTAGGAAGCCAGGAGAGATCTCCACAGAGAAATAATTGCAGGTCCATTCACAAAAGCAGCTTACAACTTCCTTTCACATTGTAAATTATTGCATTTCCTTTGAGATGTTTATTATTGCTGTGTGTTGGAAACAAAATCTTTAGCACACAAGATACACAGCACTGACTACTCAGAAATGTAAAGCAGTGAAGTGAACTGTAGTTTGAGTACCTTCACCAAGGCCAATCAGTCATATACAAGTATCATATCAGCTCTTGACATAGAAACGTACAAGGAAATATTTGTTGTAATCAAGATCCAGAAAACAGAGACTGTCACCTTTTTGATACATCCAAACAGAAAACAATATGGATCCTATTGAAAACACAAACCTCTGGTAAAGGAGGGACATATTGTTGTAAAAATAACGACCTGAAATAAAATCGAAGTTGCAAAGTTGATTCATCTACAAGATGTGCACCAAAAATACACCCTGCCACTCTGAGTGGTAACAGGTATAAGCAGATTCCAGTAGTTATGCAAAAATGCATGTTTTTTTCATGTGCTTAGTTGTACATTCAAAAAGGGCCAGAAATAGATGGTGAAAGGAAAAAGTCACAGAGACACTGATGAATTCAAATCCTGATTAACAGTAGACACTGTGCTTGTGCTCGTCAGATTGTTGAGATTTTAAAAACCTAAAATTGGCTCACTAGAAATAAAGTGTGTTGGGTTCAAAGCCACTTGAATCACATTTCCTCCCTCTTTGATGCTTTGGTTGAACATGTAATTAGCAAAGTAGATCACTGCAATTCCTGTCTTGCATCTGATCGGGGTGAGTTCCTTCGTCCCATGGCCTTTGTTTCACGGCTCATGCTTGTCATTTTGCAACATGGTGATGAACCTTCATCCTAATTGGTCTCTTCTATTCATCCCTTACAACTTCCTGCTCTTCATCAGGCAGATCTCTGAATGGCCACATGCATTCTCTATTTACAAACACAAGTCACTCTCAAAACCTGGACTTACATTGGCACACATTGGCTTTTCATTAGGTTTTGATGCTGGGCATATAAAATAGCCAAAGTTGACAAGTTAAATTTTGTATTGCAAAAGTTGAGTATAATCTGATTTAATTACTAGCTAAATTCATTAATTATTTGCCCTTTAACAGTCTTAGCACTAAGAACGTTTGGGTGTTAAGTGATTTAATTGTTCTGAATGTGCTAGATTCCCTGTATCAAATGTCATATTCTAATCACTTACCCTAGAAAATGATTTATTCAAAGTAACTCAGAACTTCAAAGTGACTCAGGGTTATCTTGTGAATTGCTTTGTGTATAAATTTAGGCTTTTTTTTAACTGTCATGTTTCAGTGTTTACATCAGCTTTGAAATAAAAATGAAAGGTGAGTTTTCAACCCACATTTGAAGTCAGTGTTTTTTAAATTCATACATTCATATTTATTAGAAGAGGATTTATTTTCTTTTATATTCTAAACAAACATGATTCTACCTTCTAGCCTTGGGCCATTCTTATGGAACAATGTTTATATCATAGACTGTGTTATTTGAATTGTGAATTAATTCATGGTAGGAATCCTGTGACTTCCAAATGTAAGACATTTATATGCCTTAGTGCTGGTGACAGCCGATTTGGATTAAACACTTATTTGGATTTAAGGATGAACTGCTTTGATCGCTTTTGGCCCCTTGAATATTACATTTCTCTCAAGTCAACATACATACATTATATAAGTCTGGAGTAATATTGCATTGACTGAAACCATTTGTCAGCTGAGCTGAGGCATACGACCACTAGGTAACAGATTTTTTGTTTTCCAGGTGGCGGGACTGTTCAGTGATGCCAGTATTGGAAACGCAATTAACATTGTGGTTGTTCGACTAATTCTACTGGAACAGGAAGAGGTAAATTCAGTGTGTTTGCTGCTCACAGATTCATTTTGACCACTTTTATAATAAAATTAATTAACTGACTATATGTTTTTAAACATTCAGTTGAACCAATACTTTTTTTTCAATCAATACATAGTGAATTTCTTATTATGCTAAATCCAAAACAGGACAAGCAATGGCCAGTGAATTAAGTATTTGCTTGGACCAAAAAACAAAATGACAACAACTAAAAGAATTTGAGAAAAGATACAACCTCAATCATAAAAGTTAATCAAAATAACCTGGTAAATTTACCACAGACATGGTTGATATTACTATTTAGGGTTAAAAAGCTGAAATTAATGATGGTGCAATTTAAATGAGGCTCGTTTCTATGATCCAGAAGCTGGCATATTTGTATACTTAAAAGGGCAAGTTTAAATGATATATTTTAATCTCAACATGTGAACAGGATGAATTAAAAATCACACACCATGCTGACAACAGCTTAAACAGCTTCTGTAAGTGGCAGAAGAAACTCAACATGAAAGGAGATGAGCACCCACTGCACCATGATGTAGCAGTCCTGCTCACCAGGTAATTTAACTATTATTTTATTTATCATTTATTTTAGAACAGGATTCATCAGGACCTGTTCTGACTTACTAATATCCATCCAGCTCCGAGTGCACGTGACATTGAACCTGTCTGTTTAGGTGGACTGGATTCACAATGCCCTTTGATCTTCATGAGCAGAAATAACAAACTCCATGTGTCATCTCCTTCTCTTGGCTTCTCCCTTTAGAGGTTACCACAGCGGATCATCTGCCTCCATCTTTTCCTACCTCTATTGTCTTCCTCAACTCTCCTCGTGTCCTTTTTCACAACATCTATGAAACCATCTCAACCTTGCCTCTCTTACTTTATTTCCGAACCATTAAACCTGAGCTTTCCCACAGATATGTTAATTTCTAATCTGATCCATCATGATCATTCCCAATGAAAATCTCAGCATCTTCAGTTTAGCCACCTCCAGCTCCTCCCCCTATAGACATCATAGCAGGTCTCACAACCGTCTTGTAGACCTGCCGTTTCACTTTGCTTCTATCCTTCTGTCACACTTGTCTCTTTTGTGCACTGTCCATTTCTTTGCATCATTGACCCCAGGTATTTAAACTCATCCAATTTCTCTACTAATTGCATCTTCACCATACCACCTGTCTCACTGTCATTCACACACAGGTATTCTGTCTGGTGCCTACTAACCTTCAATGATCTTCTCTCCAGTGCATACCTCTACCTCTCTAGGCTTCCACCTATTCCATACTCTCAATACAGATTACAATATAATCTGCAAACAACATAGTCAATACCATCACTTCAACTGCACACCTCACCTCTGTCTCATTGTCCCCATACATAGAGCGGCCATAAGTGACAATGCAGATGTGAACTGATGTGACAAAAAGAGCTGTCCTCTGGAAAATGACGTCTTTCATAATATCAAGGCTGAACATGGCCTTAGATTCGTAACTAACAATTGGTTAATGGAATGTTTTTTTTCCAAACTCACCAATCTTCATTTTGTCTCCTCCATCTCCCTTCCTTGCTGTTTTAATCTCACATCATTTGATTTTGTTTAATCCATCTTCAGTCATCTCATTAATTATGGTCTTTGTCTTTACATGTTCCTCTGTAATTCACATTCACAATTCGATCTGACAACACTCTGCCTTTAAAGGAAAGACATCTGTGCGGCCATCAACATTCCTTGTGAGACTCTGGGTCTGTCCCATGTGGCGGGGATGTGTCAGCCACATCGCAGTTGCAGCATTAGTGAGGACACAGGCCTCCCACTGGCCTTCACCGTAGCACACGAGCTGGGTCACAAGTAAGGTTAACCTCACACATACAAACACTTACTGTACATCTATACAAGCATGCACACATTATTAGGGTTGGGTATCTTTTGGGTTTATTTTACAATACTGGTGCTAAACTGACACTCATAATTTCAAATGGCTTTTTCATTTTTAAGTACAGCTGGGTATAGTGAGCTTCGCAATTTTGCAAATGAGGCATTTAGATAAAACAGCAGCTAATGGAAAGAGCTCAAGCACCAAAATAAGGTACCAACATTTGTGTTGTAGTGTTTCTGTGTCCAACCATACATGTTATCCTGATTTACATGTATAAGCCACAACAATAAAACAGTTTACTGGTTTGGTTGGAGTTTCTTTTAGACATTGTCAGGCCATGAAATTTAGACTTTTTAAAAAAGCTGTTTAAACAAGCTTAAAATTGTTGTTTTATTGTTGCTGATCAGTAAATGTTCACGTTTTCTTAGTATTGACTTAGTGTCACTGCTTGAATTGATTAACCTGGATGCAGTCAGTTGTGAAACCCAGCACCATAGCATCATGTTAATATCTCAGACTAAAGCTACATAGTCAAAAAATACATCACCATCCTTTGTAGACTGCATTTACTGTTTACTTCACAGTGCAGCAACAAAGATATACTGATTCAAAGATGGATGAGCAATTGCCTCTAAAGACAACCCATCCCATAATTAATATACCACTGGTGACCAAGCTAACAAGCTTACAATGCTGGCGACTGAGCTACAGTAAGAACAGCCAGTATCCCTTCAGTTCATCCAAAGGATGCAACACTTGAAATGGGACACATTTAGTTTGCTTTACTTTATTTGTTACAGGAAAGACTTTTATTAATTAGGATTCAAGAATTTGTTTAATCCATGGTTACCGGTAATAAAATTCCCACAAATCCAATAAGGAGAACAACAAAACCACCAACTTCTCGAACTCAAATGAGTTATAAAATGCACAAAACACAAGTTTTGACAAGTTTGTCAACATGGCTGCCGTGCATCATTACAGTTACTTAGCAATTACAGAAAGTCTTAAAAGCTCAATTTCAGTGAACTCTAACCATTATAATATTGTCATTATTTTCTGCTCTATTGTGATCCCTTCATGTTTTATTGATATTTTTTCTGGTGGTAGAAGTCTAAATTTTTAGGTCATCTTTTTCTTGTCTTTGGATGTAAAAATAAATAGCACACAGACTGAAATGTGGTGATTTGCAGAACAATATATTCTTCTTATATTAAGTCTTGAAAAGTTAGTGTAGGATATGATTTTCTTTTCAGCACTAATGAAAAAATTATTTGGTCTGATTGATTACACTGACAGTTTGTCCCATCATCTCAATGCCTGCAGCCTTTTTAATACCTTAATTGAAAATAAATACACAAATACATCAAACAAAGAGCATATTCCAAACATACTGTAGTATCAAAATCAAAACTAGAAATAAACCTTCAGGTTAGTGTAAGGTAAGTGTTAGAGTAGGGGTTAGGGTCAGAAAATTTGTAGGGATACCCAGCCCTAATGTTGTTATACACTATTGTTGTGTGTAGTGTTGTGTTAGTGTAGTGTAGTGTTAATTACACTATTGTTAATGTCCTCAATGTCCTTACTGTATTTAATGCATTTTTGGTTTATGTTGCAGTTACTACTGCACAGACATAGAATGTCACTCTGTATTCATTTCATTGCAATTACTGTATTGTTAACATTTTATATGTCCATGTTGTATGATAATAGTGACAGCAAGAAACTTAGTCTCAACTCTATTGATCCTTTTGTATCTCCATGTAAATTACAGTTGGGTTTGCATTCTCTTCAGAGTAATTGGGAAACTGTGTGACTGATAGCTTTGTTGTATTTGTTCATTTTGATTATAGTGGTGCAGCTCAGTCTATTGAGTAAGGTATTGATAGATCTTTAGTCTCCACAATGCTGTCTGTGTGCATGGTTGTTGCGTATATACCTGGGTTACATACTGTATATACCTTTGTTACGCTAAATGCATGAACATGCTCTGGATTGACTGGAGCCCCTGGTGCATACAAATCATCCTTTTTCCCGTAAGGAGAGACATAGACTGTAGTGTCAGTAGTGCACTGAAAAAAGAAGTGAGTGATTCTCACAATTAGAGCCTTTTTGGATGATTCTTGTTATTCTGCCTTGCTGTAGGTTGACGAGGATAAGCATCTTGTGGTGTGCTTTTAGTGTGAAAAGCAGCCTTTAACTCATAATTGATTTACTTATTACTTATTTGTTTTCTCTGAATTTACACTTCATTTATGTAGATTTAATGTAGATTTTATCACCTGACTTTTGTTGTTTCTAATACAGCCTGATATATCCTTGCTATTTTTGCTCTGTTTTAGCTTTTTTATTTTTGATAAAATGTTGAAACCTCTGAAACATTATAGGTTATCATGAAATGTCAATCCCTTAATTTTACATCAGGGTTTAATTGTAACAGTGACCAATTTGTGGCTCATTACTCAGCAAAATTGTTAGTATTACACATATACAGGCAGTTAACAGGCAATTGTTATTTGTTTAACATGGCAGTCTCTTTGCCTTGAAGTGTTACATGTGGTGCCCACTCTCTTTAATTTCCCTTTCTGTGGGATGTTCTTTTATGTCACAGCTTTGGGATTCAGCATGATGGCAACGGTAATGACTGTGAACCCATTGGAAAACAACCTTTCGTCATGTCTCCACAGCTCTTGTATGGTACCTCCCTGCCCAGGTGGTCACGCTGCAGTCGCCAGTATATCACCCGCTTCTTAGAGTGAGTGTTAAACACGTTGTATGTATATATTGCTGTGTGACAGACAGTACTGTGCAAAAGTCTAAGGGCACCATTAAATTTGATGTTTAAGCAATGCTATAATGAGCATACAGTGTAATTATTTCTCAATCACTTCATTGGAACACAACACGGGAAACTCATGTGTTCTACAGGTTAAAGTGTCAATTATTTAGCGTGACCTACTCTTACACTTGAACAGTTGCACAACTCTGGCTCTCTCTCAAGACATGCTTGAACATTACATACACATGTTGTATGAGATAAATGCATTGACAGTTTTGGTAATTTATAAGACCAAGTTTCCGTCACATCATTCCAATCCAAATGCCGATGATCACAGAATTTGACAGACATAAAAACAACAAAGCTGATGGTACCCTAAGACTTTTGCACAGTACTATAGTGTATATGATAGATCTCAAAGGCATAGTGTATATGCAGAATGCAGAATATATGTGAAACAATATAAAATGAAATTTACCTTAGGTTTTGGGAATATTTTAGATGTCTCATAGATCTGTGAGTCATGTGAAATCTTAAAGAAAATGATAGCGTTAATATGGGAGCATATAGCAGCCAAGTAGTTCACTGCGGATTTTAAAATAATGACCAACACGTGCATAAATGACACCCTGACAGTGATGACGCACGTCTGTGTGTGCTGCACAGTCGTGCGAACATAAAAATCTCTCAATATAGTGGAGATGTAATGATATTTCTCTGTTTGTGCGCTAAAAATGTGTAGTGTAGACTGTTAAATAATGTCCATACACACACTTATTAATGCATTTAAAGGAAAAAAACAATAATGGAACTAAAATAGCATCTTAACTGAAACTTCTTAAGTTTAAGTTAAGATTCTTTCAAAGCATCTTTCATTTTGTTTCGTAAGATTTATTTGTTTAAATTTCAGCCATCAGATATGAACCTGCAGACCTGCTGACTGAAGCTTAATTTAAACTTTTTAAGTTGATCAAGTCTAACCTGCGGAACTATGTAAACTTGATGGATCCACTATAGTTTAGTTTTAATTTTTTTAGTACAACAAATACATATTGTACTAAAATCTATTTTGCAGTCTAATATCTAAGTGCTGAATTCTGGTCACTCAGAATTCATGGAGGAATAGCTGTATTTGCTCTATACTTTACTCTTTCTTTTTTGGTGTTATAGTATGACAAAAAGAAACAAAAATGAAGGAGTTGAATAGTTTGTTGATTTTTTTTCAACAAACTATTGTTGATTGATTTTCTCAAGGAGTGTCGACAGTGTTATTTCTCATGCACTGAGACCAACAATAACACATGCCCGTACAGGATATTTTACACTGCACCATATGGTATACAGTAGTATGTGTGTGTGTGTGGAGTCTGCTGCTACTGTCAAAGCTGCACTTTTGGCCTCAATGGGATGTGTTGAATGAATTATTTCATCACAGTTGCCGCAGTTTTACAGCTAAAAGCATCTGGAATTCATTTAGTAGTTCAACTTCTTAGCTCCTTGAATACACACGAACTAAAGGACCTGTGAGGTGAAATTTACATCCTCTGGAATTTACTACACTATGGCCACTGGTTTAAGTGTTTGTGTGTCTTTGCAATGGTAACTATCAAAGGACACAGAGATGTCACAATTATGTTGGAATATAATTTAAATTTTTTTTGTCACAAACTGAAAGACATGAAATGTTCAAAGGTTCAAATTATTGTAGAACTGGGCTGGAGGGACTTTGGAGAGCTGAGCCAAAGCAGTGTTCTAAGTGGAGCAGGCAGCCAGCTGGGCAAGGCAAACAGGCTGCAATGGCAGACAAGATAAGCATGAGCAGTGGGACACAGAGTTCAGGCAAACACAAGGAAATACTATGATTTCATTTTAAAATGGAATTTTCAGATAAAAATCCATCTGCATCCAGAACCTTCATCTGTACTAAAAATGTATATCACGTGACCATTCAGGTACTTGGGATGCACATGCAGGTATAAAAAAAAGCTTATTTTCTCTCTTCACTGAAACTTAAACTAAGTTTCATGGCCAATAGTTGAGTCACCAGTCAGGAAATTAATGTCAGTAACCCATTTTTGCCTGTGTGTGCTAAAACACTGTCCTGGAGTTTTCAAACAAAAACTGAGGCAGCAGTTTTTAAACTCTAATTGTGCACTTATGTAAAAGAGAGCATATCCAGAGCAGAATTTATGGGTTTCTAAAACAATATATTTGATCTACCAAAGACTAGAGGCTTGATTTAGAGGTTTAATTTAATGGGTGTTGATAGTGGATGGGTTTCAGGTGTGCGGGTGGACTAGCAGCTGGAGGGTCCAGATCACCCAAACAGATAAACACACTTACACAGACATAAAAAGCATGGTTGTGGACAAAACAAGAAACACGGGGGAGTTGGAAACGGCAGGAAACACAGGAAATGACAGAGAAGCACTAGATAAGAGGTACTGTAAGTCATGGGAATTAATCCAAATTTCATGGTAAATCTTTAAATAGTGCTGAGATACTACTACATGTGACAGTGGACTTCTTGGACAGACAGAGCTACTGTTACAGCCGATGAGAAAAGGGAAGATAAAGAATGAATTGTAATTTATCATTATTATTATGAATGTTATTTGTAAAATATCATTCACATTACTTAAAAATCACAATCATTTGACTTAAAATAGCACAGTTGTATTCTCACCCTTTGTGGAATAACTAGTGTATCTCACAATGAAGTTAACAGGCAATCACTGTCAGGACCACGTTTTGAATTCCTGCAGGGCACAGTTAAGATGTTGGGAAGATGTTGAAGAATTTTAAGCTTTCAAACTCTTTCTCCCCCTTAAAAACACATGCTGCAAAATATTTCATTCATATTTATATAATTATCATATCATCAATGTATTTGTCCAATTTACAACTGAACAATGTTATGTCGTTGTTTGAGTTTGTCATTGTTTGAGTTTCTTATTTCATGGATTACTGTTAGGATTCACATAGTGACTGGAAAGACTGGTAAACTGAATGAACGGAAATTAAAAAAATACAATTTGTTCATTACTATCAGCTAAAGTTAATTTGCCTGGTATCCAGATCAGTTCTTCCAAAATAGCTAAATATTTTTTGTTTTGGAACAGAATGAACTAACTAAATGAATAGTAAGTATATGTATGAAATAATAAGTATTTTCAGCAACTGGGGCCAGATAACCACTAAAAGGAAAGGCGATCATAAAAAACATGATACTGTCTTCCCATCCATCCCCTTCAGTGCTGGTTTGTCCCTGTTATTTCCCCCCTTCTCACTGATGATTGTTTCACAAAACTTAATGTATATGATTAATTTTCTCCCCTCCCACTTTCTCTCTTTTACCTCTTTGATTTGACAGCAAGACAAATTAAGCCTCTATTGTGAAGCCTTTTATTTATCCGAAAGGCCTTAACTGCTCCATACGCTTGTCTGTAGTTGTCATTTATGTGAAATTTTATGTGTCATTTTATGTGGAATGTAGAAGGTTATACTGAGAAAAGTGGTTTAGACGCTGTCACAGAAAAGTGGTTTAGATGCTGTCACAGAAGTATGTCTTCAGGGACACATAGGCAAGAAAAATGACATACAGTTTTTTCATTCTTAATGCAACTTAATTGATAATACTGATGTAGAGTAATTTTTCATCAAAGAGTTAAATAGCGTAAACATTTCCAGGAAATCTATCTTTTTTGAGGCTGTAGAAGAACCTCATTTGCCATCTGAACTGCTTTTCAGTCCTGAGGCACTCATGGAGAACATTTTAATTGGTGCCATTCAGTAGTCAGTGTGGGGTCAACTTACATTACTGATTTTATTGTTAAATCTTAAACAAAAAGGGTTTGACATCCTTGGTCAAATCTAATCTAAAAAGATTTGAGAGAAACTGACAAATTATGATGGATATTAACACATTTGATAAAACACATTTGAAAACATGTGTTGCTTACACAGCATAGGCTCCAAAAAGGGTGTATAGGTGTTTCATCATTATGGTGTAAAACAGTGTGCATTAGGGTTCTTCGTGATTAACACTTAGTCAGACTGCATTTATGTGTTGATTTTCAACACAAAAATTAACAAAATGATCCAAAACGTGTGCTGAAGTTTGTCTTGCATCACTTGTGCTAATGAAGTCACACTGTTGGACTTGGTGGAGTATAGAAGGCCACAACTATTGTCTACGTTTTGTCTATCTTTTAGTATGTTTTAGTAGTTTATCTTATTCTTCTCTAATGTACAGCACTTTGCCTCAGCTGTTGTTGTTTTTAAAGTGCTTTATAAATAAAGTTGGATTGGATTGGATTGGATTGTCTCTAAAGAGCAAGTCAGCAAATTCTCCTCCCCTATGTCTCTGTGGTTCATTGAAGTATTTTTAGTAACTTTTTTTCAATAAAATATGAAAATGAGATTTTATGTGCCACACAGTTCATGTAGTGGTTAGCACTCTTGCCTTTGCAGCAAGAAGACCCAGGTTCATGACCTGGTCAGAACAAAGGCCTTTCTGCTTTGAATTTGCATGTTCTCTCTGGGTTTTCCAGTTTCCTCCCACAGTCCAAAACAGATTTGCAGATTTCTGGATTAAGCAAATTGGACAGTCTAAATTGACTGTGAGAGTGGATGGTTGTCTCTATAAAGACGAGTGAGAACAAGATTTTATTATTTTGCTAGATGATTGTTTTTCAGCATACGAACTTCATCTGAATGAGCAGTGTAACACAATGTCCATTTTCCCTTTCAATTGTTAAGATAATTACAGATTAAAAAAGGACTGCTAACAATTAGCACACGTTTTTAAAAAAATGGTTTTAAAATCACTGTCGCTCATTCCAAAAATCTTTCATATACTTTTATTCATACATGGTTGCTCATGGTTAAGGTGTTTCAGTCAACTGCTATGAAGTAAATATTAGGATGTAGAATAAGCAGTAGTTGGTGCCTGTGTGAATAACAGCACAACTTGTTGACTTAAACAAAGAACCATCACTTGCTGTTAATGTACATATGATGGCTTTTCATAACAATGCACATTGAGGACATTTGGTAAATGTAAAGTGAATCACAGTCTTGTGCTGCAGGAAATAAAATAAGAAAACCCACTTATCCTTGTCACTTTTTTTTCACCTCCACAGCTAACAACTAACTTTTCTTACACATAAAGGAGCCATTACAGAGTTTACTTTGTTATCCATGGATGGCATTGCATCTGTCCATACCTGCATGTATTAATGCATGTGTTAACCTTATCCCAGGATTTGCACTCTTGTTAGACTAGACTTTGCATTCCAGACTTGACTGATCTTTAGTACTGGTCAGTTGGACTCAGTGGACACTGACTGCAATCAGACTTCAATCACCATTTCACCCCTTACCCCTGCTGCTGAGCACAACTCCTCAGTTTTGCATGTTCCCATGTGAGGATTCTTGTTGATGTAGAGGTTTAGGGTGCAGTTAAAGGTCTAACTTGCCTTTCAGAGATTTTTCAACGGCACACTTCAAACTAACAGTTTTGTAGTTGTGTAGTGTAGTGGTTAGCACTCTTGCCTTTGCAACAGTAAGATCAGGGTTCATGTCCCGATCAGAACAAGGACCTTTCTGCATGGAGTTTGCATGTTCTTCCTGGTTCTCGGGCTTCCTCCCAAAAACATGCAAATTTTGGGATTAGGCCTATTGGACACTCTAAATTGCCCCTAGGTGTGAATATGAGAGTGCGTGGTTGTCTGTCTCTATGTGGCCCTGTAATGGACTGGCGACCTGTCCAGGGTGTGACCCTGCCCCCCCCCCCATGTTAGCTGGAGATAGGCACCAGCGCCCCCCGCGCCCCCCGCGACCCCCAGTGGATAAAGCGGTAGAAAATGAGTGAGAGTGGTTTCTGTGAAGATTCTCAGTCATCCAGGTCAAAATTGAAAATGATCATTTGTTCAGCTTTAGACTCCGGTAACAGGACTTGACTCAAGGTTTACTGACTCGTCTGCAACACTGACATAAGGATATTTAATAAAAGATTGACTGTACTAATTTGTTTTAAAGTACTCTTGTGTGGTGGTGATTCAGAGACCCAGAGATCACTTCTGTTACTGTGTGTTACTCAGTAAGGCCAAAATGTCAGTGTATCATTAATTTTTCAAACAGTCCATCTGCCAATAAACCAAAAGTGCATTGCATTTAGGATAATGGATAGTTGTTAGAATAAAATCCTACCCACCTGTATGTTTTGATTGTATTCTGTCCAAATCATCTTTAATTTCAGCAATAATAAATGGAAACATTAAAGTGCGAGGACAAACTGTGCTCACCATATTTTTCCCTTTTTGTGTGTCCACCCCCATGTTCCCACCCCACAGTCGTGGCTGGGGCGGGTGCCTTGATGATGCTCCAGTGAAGGACAAGTTGTCCCTGAACTCGTTGCTTCCTGGAGCTCTGTACACCTCCACTCATCAGTGCCAGCTGCAGTATGGATCTCAGTCCCGGCTCTGTGATGACATGGATGTAAGACTCTAACTTAGAAACCAATTTACAGAAGTAATGAGTATCTTCCTTTTTATCAATATCTTTTCTCTACTGTACAATAATTTTAATGTTGGTCATTTTCTTTTTTGTCTTGTGTTTTTGTACATTGTCCTCACTTGATCTCTCTGGGTCACTATATGCTGTAGGGACTTTTGTTCTGTTGATTTTCAACTCCCAAACCACTAACTGATGCTGCTGGTCAAGTTCTCTGTAGCTCCGCTGTAACGTGTGGTGAGGATTGGCGATGAATGACAGGCTATTTTCAGTTTCTGTAGGAAGTGAAGGCGTTTTTCATCAGAGGCATGCACAGCAACCGTCTTGGTGCTTGTGAGTCTGAAAGAACTCTAAAGCGTTTTGCCTACATGAAGAGAAAGGCTCTTGTTATGACACCAGTCCACCACCTCCTCCCTATATTGTGTGTTGTTGTTGCTCATAAACCCACCACAATTTCTTCATCAGTGAATTTGAGGATGAGGTTGGATCTAGACTTGATACAGTCATGGTTGAACAGATTGGGGTACTGAGGCACAGCAGGGAAAGTTTCCCTACCAGCTGCTGGGGGATAATTGTGTTGAATGCAGAACTGAAGTCACTAAACAGCACACTTACATATGTGTTCTCATTGTCCAAGTGTGATTTATGAGATGGCATCATCAGTAGAGCAGCTGGGGTGATACGCAAACAGTTGAGGGTCCAGTAAAGAGGGGAGGGCAGATCAAGAATGCATCGTGGAAAGTGACATGAAGCACTTGATCATAATAGGAGTTGCTGCTACAGGTTGGTTGTCAGTGAGACATTACTGTTGATTTCTTTGTGTTACGTCCCTGGCCTAGGGAAACCAGGGGGTGGTAACATGTGTGTCTTCCAACTCCTCTCTCCGAAGAAAGCCAAAAGTCAAGTCAAAGTATAACAGTTTTATTGACTTCGGAGAAGAGCAATGCCAAAATAATAAACAAAACTTCTGTAATGAACC